>VZTO01009085.1:55565-95694 GCA_013400615.1 Syrrhaptes paradoxus | reverse complement strand
CTGAGGATGGCTGGCTGAGTAGGAGTGACCTGCAGCTTTGTTTGCTTTGTTGTTGTCAGCTGTAAAAGCACTGAGTAAATACAGTTCAATATGCATTGGTTATCTCAGCAGCTTTGATCTCCTTAAAGATCAAACTGTTAAGGGTACTCAGTGTGTTCCAAGTTCATAGTTAGTCACTGCAAACTTTTCTAGCTATAATTGCCTTGTTGCAATTCTTAGCTATATTATGATTCTTCACTGTGATTTATTGCTGAAAGAAAAAAGAAAACAAAACCTTTCAGTTATAGAGCTAACAATACTATATCATTCATAAGTTATTTTTCTTTTAGTTTTAGTTCTACCTCTTGGTTACCTGTGGCTAACAGTTTTATTTGTCCCTCATTTATGCACCCTTGCAGAACTAACACATCACTGAAGACAGCTCAGAATACAACAAAATACATATCTGTCTAACCTGCGGCCAATACTCAGGAAAAACTCCATAGTGTCTCACATACTGAACGTGAGAATGGTGAAGTTGTTAAATTTTGTGCTGTGAATGTGTACTCCCTTTAGCTATTTGTAAAACAATAGGTTGATTCAACTTTGATTCAGTGAATCCAGGCTTTGATGCATTTTGGAGTACAGAGGCTGGTCAAGCTGGTAGGTGGATTACAGATAACCACATTTTTATTCTGCTATCTGGGAAAGACGACTGAAGGAGACACCAGGTATGAAGTTTGTTTCCTGGTGCCTATGGATACAGGTTGATTTGCATTTCAGAGTTTATTGTAGGTTGTATGGAGGTTCTTGGCTATTCATTATTCTACCCATTTTGCGTACCCTTGCCTTCATTCTTTTCTTCATCTCCCCCAAATACTACTCAGATGCATTATTTTTGTCTTTCTTTCTGAGACTAGGAATTCCATTTTGTAACTGAAATAAGCTGACAGGGAATGACAGTCCTTGTTTGTACTGGCGTCACCTTCATATTGTAAGATCTTTGGTGCTCATTTGCAGGCATCCAGTCAATATCTTGGGCCTGTACAGCAGCACCAGTTATCCTAGAATCATAGAATCATTAAGGTTGGAAAAGACCTCAAAGATCAAGTCCAACCCAGCACCACCTAACTCACTAAACCATGTCCCTAAGCACCACATCTACACGTTTCTTGAACACCTCCAGGGATGGTGACTCCACCACCTCCCTGGGCAGCCTGTTCCAATGCCTGATCACTCTTTCAGTGAAGAAATTTTTCCTAATACCCAGCCTAAACCTTCCCTGGTGTAACTTGAGGCCATTTCCTCTTGTCCTATCACTTGTTACTTTAGAGAAGAGGCCAGCACCCACCTCACTACACCCTCCTTTCAGGTAGTTGTAGAGAGTGATAAGGTCTCCTCTCAGCCTCCTCTAAACTAAACAACCCCAGCTTCCTCAGCTGCTCCTCATAAGACCTGTGCTCCAGACCCTTCACCAGCTTCGTTGCCCTTCCAGCACTCCGCTCCAGCACCTCCATGTCCTTCTTGTGGCGAGGGGCCCAAAACTGAACACAGTCTTCAAGGTGCGGTCTGTGGTTATGTCAGCCTTTGCCCTTGAAAGCGTGATTTGTGAAAACTGAAGCTAATAACAATTGCTAGAACTGAAAATACAGCTGAGTTTAATATTAGAAGTTTTGTATTGATACTTAAATCTGCTGAATGTCACTTCTTCTGGAACCAGAGTAGGCATTTTTGTTCAAGCTGAGACTCAGGTGAACCAATAACATTTGCTACAACACATCACATTATGGCTAAATCAAGTATGAAAAACAATATTTATTTTCATATCACTTTTAAAGATGATCAAACATTAACTTGGCAGAGAACTGTTCATTGCAGCATCTCCTTGATATACTAGTTAATATATCTGAAATCTTGAGCACTTTTGGAGCACAATCTATTTACTTTAATGTATATCTTTGTAAATAAAATGGGAATATGGCCTGAAAAATAAGCTGACACATTATATTCTCTGTTACATAAATGCATGAATTGACAGAATAGTGATTTAAGTTGTTCAAATTATAAAAGCCTTTTTCCAATATAAAAATCTATGCACGCTAGTAATAAGTGGCAAAACATGAACATGGAAATTTATGCCTTACACTATTGTACAAAATACTGTTGGAACTACCATAAATAGCTGCTGTAATGCTACATGGAGGGTAATTGCACTATCATTTAGATAGGTAATCTAGGGGAAAAAAAAAATCACAATGAGTTGCATCATAAGCTGTGGTTTGATTAAATATTTCCTTTGGCAACTGTACTGGCTTAAGTAGCCCACAACTCCCTTGCTGCCCTCTACAGAATGACTGGCTCAGAGAATTAACCCAGTGAAAAAATAAGCTCTTAACAGCCCTAATATCACTAAAGAGACTAGAGTGAACAGGGTGGCAGAATCTGTTAAATTAATACTTATGAAAAAAATGTTCTTTATACTGTGCATAAGTATTAGCTAATTAAGGAGTCTAGTCTCTCTTCAGTTATATTATCCAAGCCCATTCCAGAAATCATGATATATGACATGAAAAATTAGATTGGACCAAAGCCAGTAAAGAAAAAGAGCAAAATGCAAGAATTTTACCATCTTCTACTGAGAAACCTACACAGAAAGTTATAGATTATTCTCTTCACTCTGTGGCTTCCGTGAGTATATTCATCTTTAATGTTCCCTAGCAGAGCATCTATGGCACGAGTTGCCCAAGAAGAAGCATACTGGTTGGAGACATGTTTGAAGGACAGTTAAGATCTAGGTGTCTCACTTTCAGGCCAAATGTAGTAACCATTAAAATACCCTAAAACATTTTGTACTGACTCAATGCTCTAACCCACTGTACAAAACATAGGTAATGGCTATTATTGTTAGGAAACCTAGGTGTTGCTCTTCCTCATATTTTGACTCCCATGAGACTTACACTGCAGCTATATGCCAAGCTGCTCAGGCAGAAGCAGTTCTGTATCTAAACAAACAAACCCAAAACCACATGCATGAAGAGCATTTTCAAGCAGCTGTAAAGGTAGGCACTTTGAGGTTTAGGCATATTTGGGGTAGGACTATACACCTAAAATCTGCTCAGTTCAAAAGTATCTGTCTTGAACCTGTACCCTACCACAGTACGAGACATGAATTGGATATCCCAAGAATCCAGTTATAATATTTTGGCATGCTTAATGTTGCTCCCAACAGCAAATGGTAAATTTTACTACCAGCTTCAACATGATAGATTGCTTACATTCCACAAGAGTTTGTTTGTTTTTCAACTTTGCAATGGGAATTTTATTAGAATGAATGGAGGCTTCACAATTGTCTTTGAATTTCCTGTTTTGGTTAATGTAGGCATTAATCAACACACACAGTATTAACATGGTTCTTAGAACTTTGTAAACAATCTTGCTGGACAGTCATCTAGTGTTAGGAAGAGGCACTTTATATCTAATGTCAAAGATGAAATGGCCATAATTGTAAAAGAACAAAACCTAGGCAGAAAGAAAGACTCTTGAAAAATTAAATGCTTTTGCTAGCTTTTGTTCGTTTTCAGCTTGCTCACAATGATCCTGCCAAGAGAATGTGTACTTGTGTTTCATAGTCTATGACTGGATCAAATTTAGATTATTTTAAAGGAGCAATCTCTTTTAGCTTCTCTTTGCCCATTCTTTCCCTTCTCCAGACTCAAAGACTACTTCATATTTGCACTTAATGATTAATTAATTAAGTAGAAAATGTTATGCAAAACATACATTTATTTAAAGGATAACATAATAGAAAGTCTCACTTGAATTTCCAAATTTGACTTAACCATTCTGATATAAAGCATATTTAAGTCCACATCTTTCTACACAAAGACTTGCAAACTGAAGTTTACTATATCCTAGTGTAAAGGATTCCAAGCACAATTAGTCACAACTGAACTAAGAGTAAGACTGAAGAACTAGTTAAACTTGCATGGTTTAGTACTAATAAACTTGAAATAGAAGAACAGATTTTTCTTCTCCAAATGGTCCATTTAATAATTTGGAGCACTGATATTTGCAAATAGATTTCTTAAAAATATATATCTCATTTTAAAACAACAGCATTGCAAAGCATAAATAAACTTGATTTGAAAGGAAAATAATCTTCTCTGCAGAAGTTAATGCAAAAATAGACCAGCACCTCAGTCACTACTAGAACTGTCTGAACTGTCAGAAGATGAACTTTTCTCCTTTCGTCTCTTCTTTTTTTCCTTTTTATGATGTTTTCCTTTCTTAGANCTGTGATACTTGCCAGGAATAATTACAGTCCAGCAGGGTAGAAACCTGATTTTCAGGCAGGGCAGGTAGAAAGCAAATAAAAAAACNTTTTTCCTTTTTCCTTTCTTTTTTGTGTGATTTTTGTTTTTTTGACTTTGTCCCATCCTCTTCAGCTGCACTTGATGAGGAAGATCTAGTGGAAAAAAAAACAAACCAAAACCAGATTGATACATAATTAAAGAAGGAAAATGTCATAAGAATAATGTGGGGTTTTTATATTTCAATATTTATACAATGTCACAAATTGAATTTGGTGTAGAATTCACACAGTAGCATCCACTAGAAAGCAGTCTGCATGTCCAACTGAATGGTGACTTTTCTAATTAGACTATTGTGCCAGAAAAGCAGTATGTTTATAATACAGATTAATTAACAATGGAATAGGCAAGTTTTGTGGTTTTCAACCTTCAGTAAAAAAAAGACTACTAGTACAGATGGAAAGAAAACTGAAAGCATGACAGTAAGATAAGAGCTTCCAGATTTTAAAATATCACATGATCATAACAATGCTACAGTAATGCCTTCAGACAAATCTTGATGTATTTACCTCATGCAAAAATCTAAGAGATATGACAAATTTGGATGCTCTTGCAGCTGGTAATACTGGTCTCCAACCAGCAGTGATGAGTGATTACATACTTACAAGAATTAAGATGACAATCAAATTCACTATTATTACACTCAAGAGGGCAGTTTTGTGCTATTATTTACATGATTAACTATTAATTATTTGCACATGAAGACCACATCCAGCAGGCTGACTCTTTTTTACTGTCTTCATAGATGTAAGTTAGAACAACACTATGTGAATAAGAAAGGTGGAAAATGCCAATACAACCAATGTTAAATCCTGTTTCTTTATTTCTGAAAAACGTCTTACTGTGGCCTCCAAATGTATTACACATTTCCTAGGTCCCAGTGCAGTTCCTGGGACATTGTCTCATCAACAATCCTAATGACAAACCAGTCTACAGTCTCATCTCAAAAAGTCAGTCTGCAGGCCAAAACTGAGATGCACAATAAATTCAGGTATTATGACATTTTCCTTTGAAACTGGAGTAACTTTTTTTAGGCTTCTACAATAACAGGAACATTAAAATGCAACACATGCCAAGTAAAACTACAGAAGTGTTCCTTTAGATAGTTACATTACTGAGAGCTCGTGTGTACACACAGGGAATCTTAGGGTTTCTGAACTGCAGGGAGGCTTCTCCATGCAAGCTAAGCTGGAGACCAACCCCACATACCTCCTGACTCCTTGCTCTTTTCCCACCACATCTTGGCTAGTGTTGGACAGCCAGAAGGGAGCATTGCTGTCTCAGACCGGCACACTGCCAGCTTGCTAGAACTTTCTAGTCTTCCATGGTCCTAGCTCCACAGCAGAAAACCTGTGGCCTAACCATACTCAAAGAACAAACAAATTCTCACTGGAAAAGATGACATTTTTCAAACCAAAGATGTATTTGCAAATAAAGTTGCAGGAAAAAAAGCAATGTTTTCTGAGAAACCACCCAAACACCAGAAATATTTCTTAACTTCTGTTTTGAAATTAGAATAGGTGTGTGATTGAGTTACCTTTTCCTTGGTCTCTTTAATTTTGTTTTTTCTTTGCTTTTTCTTTTTTGTTTCTTTTTTTCTTCCTCCTCATTTAAATCTATGGATAAAAAGTTACAGTTTACAAAATACAGCATCAAAAGAGTGGCTTCAATAGCAATGTAAAGTTACTACAAAATTCTTGTTAAAAGTTTTTCTTTTCCTTCCTCCAAATTCTGGTCTAGTATAGCAATTTAAGAAGTATTTTGCAGAGTAGCAGAACATTTTCACAACTTATATTCTAATGACTTTGATCTAAGCACTAAGGATGAAGGAAGGCCCATAAAACATAGCAAAAAGTTGTGAATTTTCCTATATGTTTGCATCAGTTTTAGGTTTTCATATCCATTCATATCCATTAAAAGACTTACCAAAGTCTAAAAACAAGCCATTTAACTAGAATGGAGGGAAAAAAACCCAAAAAACATTCCCGTAGGCTTAGCTGAATTACTTTCACAAACCCTTATTTCACACTTCACAAATAGCTATGCCATACTGAGACAAATTTGAGTTCACTGTCAATAAACTGTCTACAGAAGTGGCAGAAGAGTCACTCCTCGTTTGGTTCCTGCCCTAACACTATATAGTATTGTATAGTAACTTCACATTCAACTTACACGTAATATTTTTTCACACTGGATGTAATTTCTGATGTTAGACTTCTCTATACTAGTTCAAAAAGGTTTTTTGAATTCTCTGAAATGCAAATCCATTACATAAATAGAAATTACAATGTCAGCTAACAGGAAATTATGGACTTTACAATTTATTCTTAAAACAGATATCTAATTTAGAGCATTTCATCACACAAATAACTTTCCATTAAGTCTGCATGCTAGTGCAGTTATTCATTTGCCACCACAGATAGAAATTACTGGTCTGTACATTCTGGAGCAAAATTTGAAAGAATTCAATATGAATTACAAAAAGCAAATTACTTTTGGAGCAATTAAAAGTGATAAACAAGAATGTGTGAACAAGCACTCGGTAGGTTTTTTTAAGAAAACCATGCAAAAATCTAAGTGCAAACAATGTAAAAATCTTGAAAAGCTGAGGCCACTTTAAAATGGCATACGTATCTATTTACAGTACACATAGCACCCACAGTTAATAGTGTTATATTACACCACCAAGTAAGCTGTTTTTCCTGCAGATATCCATCTTCAACCAGTTCAGGGTCAAAAAAGCCCCTCACATTCTAAAGTACATAATAAGTGTGAACAACTTTTTCCAAAGAGACTTGTTCCAAGAAAGGACTGCTGCAGTACCAATTCAGCACTCCTGACAAGCAGATTATCCAATTCTTTTGAAGTCTTACAGCAAATTACAGGGTTCTATCTATCCCTTCTCCTTCCTAAACAGCATCTCTATTAGGAGCTGAATGTCCAAGTCTGGAATGCAAGAGGAGCAGAATGGAATCACAGAATCACAGAATGGTTAGGGTTGGAAAGGACCTTAAAGATCATCAAGTTCCAACCCCCTTGGATGGGCAAGGACATCCTCATCATTTGAAACATGATGTTTCGAAGGGCAGAGGGGAAGAACATCGATCCATTTAAAACATGCTATGGTAGAACAATCTCCCCTTCTTACCTAGGGGAACAGCCTCTTTGGAGTCCAAATTCAAATGAACTCAAATAGCTGCTAAATAGTCCACCTGACAAAGAGTTAATGCTCAGATTTTCCAAACAGAGAACAGTACTTCTCCAAATATCAATGTTTAAGCTCATTTCACTGTTTCAGTCAAAACACTACTTAGAAACTGGAGAGAAATTCAGCTGTCATACTTGTAATAAATTTTAAGAGTTACTGTCAACTTTAAGATGCTTTAACTACATGCCATAATCAAAAGATTCACTCAGAACATCCATGTCATTTGCTCATAAACAGCTTCTTAGTAACAGTCTGACAATCTTGTATTTAGGAGCCCTTTTTGAGATTTTTCAAATGGGTACGTTATTAATTTCCTGTGACAGGAATTAATAACAATACTAATAGTAATAGAAATAGTAATAAGAAAGTGGGTGTATCATATCTCTGAAGTCTGAACAAATGAAGTAAAAGACCTACTCTTAAAGCACAGTCTAAAAGAACTAATAGAAGTTATCAAAGAGGATAAAATCACAGTTCCAGTACTTCATGATCAAATTTGCTCTTTAAGAAAAAAAAAAAATCAAACCCCAAAACCTTACTCTTTTTTTCACGCATGGCTTGCAATCTCTGTAGTTCTTCCTCCTCACTGTCTTCACTGCTAGTGCTGCTAACATCTAAAACAATATCTCGTTGAGGATCTACTCGGAGGAAGTTTCGGCATTCAAATGTCAGATGACCAGCTGAATAAAACAAATATTCAAAAAGAAAAACAACAATTTACCAAAAAAATCAGAAAATAAAGAACATCCATTTCAGTATTGAGAAGTGAAAAAAAGCTAGGCTGCACTCTATGAACGAGGAAGGAGAAGGCTCACTTTGAAAAAGCCTCAAATAATTTTAACAGGTTGTGTAATGGTATTCCATTTAATAATGCTTTATGACTCCTCACTTATTATTGTTAATTTTAAGATTTTGCCCAACCTTTCTATTTTTTAAGGGTCTCATATCCTTCCTGAAGAAATTACCTAAAAGCATGAAGTGAAATATTTAAAAAACTACAGCAACTGTGTTACATTGCTCTTTTTGTCTCCCTCTAATGAAACAGAATAATTCAATTTGCTTATGAGAAACAGTCTTTAACAACCAGTACATAATACTGATTAATACTGACTAAGTCAAGTACAAAATACTTGACTAGTATTTTTAGTTTTCTAAGTTACATCTCAATAATCATTACAAGGTCAGAAACCTTATGCTGAATGTACCTATCAGAATAATAAAGAGAAATAAAACAAATTGAAGAAATGGTTTGGGAGAAACTAAGCTAAAGACACAGTAATTCAAGCAGAAATTAAAATAAACTCATCTGGTTCATACCAAAATACCTACATCTTGAAGACAGAGCTTTTCAGAACATAAATACAGGTTGTGTGAGTTGATTACAAGTTTCCTTCTCTTCCCGAAAGATTCTGATACTTACTGCATGTAGAAATGAAGCACTAAATCTATACAGATATCCATGTTCCTTTGGAAGAATAGATATACAAAGGAATTCATTGACAAAATTTGATGGAGGCAAAGTCTACAGCGAAAGAATGAAGCAAGCTTTTTTCCCCTTTCACCCCACATAATGCTCATTTTAAATAGATTAAATCACTCCATTAGAAGTTCAACGCAATTCACTGCAAAACAGTGTCCACTCCTCCATTATTCTAAAAATAAGAGTTAGTGATTAACAAATTAAAATCTTCACTAGGACCAATCTGCATTCATCAAGAGTAGCCACAGACATGCTTTTATGATCAGAGGATAATCATAGAATGGTTTGGGTTGGAAGGGACCTTAAAGCTCATCTAGTTCCATCCTCCCTGCCATGGGCAGGGCCACCTGCCATTAGACCCAGTTGCTCAAAGCCTCATCCAGCCTGGCCTTGAACACCTCCAGGGATGGGGCATCCACAGCTTCTTTCAGCAATCTGTGCCAGTGACTAACCACCCTAACAGAAAAAAATTTCTTCCTAATATCTAATCTAAAGCTACACTCTTTCAGCTTAAAACCGTTACCCCTCATCTTCTCACTACTCTCCCTGATAAAGAGTCTCTTCCCTTTCTCTCCTGTAGGTCCCCTTTAGGGACTGGAAGGCTGCTATAGGGTCTCCCTGGAGCCTTCTCTTCTCCAGGCTGAACAACCCCAATTCTTTCAGCCTGTCCTCATAGGGGAGGTGCTGCAGCCCTCTGACCATCTTCATGACCCTGCTCTGGACCATGTCTTTCCTGTGCCGAGGACTCCACAGCTGAATGCAGTAGTCCAGGTGGGTCTCACAAGAGCAGAGGGGGAGAATCGCCTCCCTCAGCCCGCTGGTCACACTTCTTGTGATGCAGCCCAGGAGACAGTTGGCTTTCTGGGCTGCAAGCATGCTTTGCCAGGTCATGTTCAGCTTCTCGTCAGCCAGCATCCCGAAATCCCTCTCTTTGGGGTTGCTCTCAAGGCACTGTCCTCCCAGCCTGTATTTGTGCTTGGCATTGCCCTGACCCACATGCAGGACCTTGCACTTGGCCTTGCTGAATTTCATGAATTTCATGAGGTTTGCATGGGCCCACCTCTCAAGCCTGTCAAGGTCCCTCTGGATGGCATCCCTTCCCTCCAGCTGTCAACCACACCACACAGCTTGGTGTCATCAAGCATGAGTTAAATGCTAACTACAGAACTTATAAGTAGCAAAACTAACTGTTTCTTGAAATATAGTATGCACAAAAAAGTATGTTTTCTTAGTGTAGCAGATCATACATATTTCGAATTATTTTTTCTTTCAAAATAGATTGGACATTACTTGAGCTGAAATGCCTGCCTAAGTTTACAGTGAGACTCAGAAGAAGCACAAATGCTAATCTCAGTAGATAGCAAAGAATTGAATTGAAAGTCTCTCAAATAAGTGCATTGCAAATGTAGTATATATGAATACGACAGCATACTATTTTTCTCTGAGAAACTTGAGGGTTTTCAAAAGCAGCAATAGGTGTAAGGAGGCAGAGGATGAATAGGAAATAAATAATAATACATATGGTAATTTAAACTGACAAATGTCTAGGCAACAAGGGAAAACATTTATCCTGTTTTGTTTTGGTTTTTGTTCCCTGATCAAAAGGCAGTTCCAGCATCATAAATTGAAGAAAACACTGTAACTTCATACTGCTTACTACAGACTTACGGTAGCCGCACTTCTTGCAACCTGCTCGGATGTTATCCTTATTTCCACCTGAAAGAGAAAATTCCACCAATTAGGTGATGTTAAACAGAACTCTCAGGTTTCTGAGTTTCTGGCTTCACAAGCTCAAGACATGGAAGAGAGTGATCACTCCTCAGAATACAAAGTACACCAAGATCTCTTAAAAAAACTTACAGAAAAGCAAACCAGTTTCTATGGTCACTTTTCTGTGCAGTAATCAGAACAAAGTTGGCTAGTATAAAATTCTACAGATCACTTAGTTTAACCTAACGTATTGCCAAATCCTCATTTGATTTATTATGAATTTTCAATTCTAATTTTAACAAGTATTCCACTTCTCTGAAAGCTTATGCAATATGTTCCAGTATGGACAAAATAATAGCTATCTGACATTCCAGTGATCCATAACTGTGTTCAAGTGTACTTATAAATTCTAGCAGTTCATGGATGTTGACAGACATTCACTGGAAGCTCTGAAGTAATTTATATTTCAATTACAACAACTGTCTTAAAGAGGCAATTAAAAAAACAGAGATAGTCACTTCCAAAAAGTGACAAAAGACAGACAGAAGCAATTAAAGAAAAAAAAAAACCTAAACAAATTGCTAAGCATCAAATGCAAAGAATTAATGGGTGCATGAAAGCAAATGTAAAGTTCAGAGAGTAATAGAAAAGTCCGTAGATGCTATGCAGGAAGCAAGACCACAACAGTGTGAATTTTAGCTACAGAAAGTGTGTGAATTTCTATTATGAGC
Source organism: Syrrhaptes paradoxus (assembly GCA_013400615.1). Taxonomy (NCBI): domain Eukaryota; kingdom Metazoa; phylum Chordata; class Aves; order Pterocliformes; family Pteroclidae; genus Syrrhaptes; species Syrrhaptes paradoxus. The sequence continues at coordinate 84,216 of VZTO01009085.1, read as the reverse complement.
CCACAGTTAGGTTAAATAGACACAGCAGGACATGACTCGGAAAAGACCTGCCCCCCAAAAATAGATCAGTCTTATTTTTAATTATCTGAGCCTACTCATAATGAAAGTCACAAGTGAATTTCCAGAATCAAAGGGTGGCCTTCTATCTTCTAACTGAATAGAGTGTGGAAAAAAACAATGACTTAAACACTTACATACAGTTTTCTGAACTAGGTAATTGATTTAAATAAATAATAAGAAAACATAACAAGCAATCCATGACAGAAATTACAAACCAGAAAAGGAGTAACATTAGCTCCATGAATTTAAACTTTGATTTACTGAGACAAGCACAGTCTTTAGAAAATTCTACTCAAAATAACAGACAAACCTTCAAACCTTCATATTCTGTGCAAGGCATATCAGTACAATCACACACCTGCTACAAATTCTCCTGTAATACATGCAGGCGCCATTTGTCAGGATTTCCAACAGAATCACCCAGTAGATGCCAAGAATATTGTCACCAAATACTCCCACCAAATTTGTGAGACTGAAAGGTTATTATTTTTGGCTTTAAATAATAATGTGAGACATGGGGGTTTAGACTAGAGGAAGTTTTAGATTATGAAAAGCAAACAAATTACCATAAACTTCCTTTTCTTACTCCCTTCTTACCAGGTGTTAATCCTCAAGAAAACTAACAAACAACACAGCAGCAACCATCATTAAGGACCTAATTCACTCAGTGGAGCACAAGGTTGCAAAAAAGGCTTTGGAAACCTCTGCATGCTAACATGAGATGTCTTCCTCAAGAACCCCCTCTAGAATGGGAGCAAGCTTGTTAAGGTCTCTTAAGAGAAGCTTACCAAAGCTCAGGCTTGTTCAGCTTCTCTCCAACTGAACACTCCTCATGTTTCAGGATCAAGAAAAAATCATGGAGCAATGGCCATATGTTTGGCTAACACAGATCTAAACACCTTGCAAATAGCACAAGTGTTTCTGCCTGCCCTGTCTCACCATCGTTCTCAACGGGTCTGTTTAAACAGCAACCTACTGGGACACAAACGTTAATCCAGGTCAAAAGACGAGGAGGAAAAACAACTCTAACAACAACCATTTTTCCGATCTATCTTTAAAGAAAGTGGCTTATGCTGACAGACGACAGCAACGGAGCACTCGGTCACCACTCACACAGAACACCGGAGAGAGGCCCGCAGGCCTGGAAGAAAGCTGCTCGGCTGGCCTGACCCCCGCCAGCCCCAGCCACCTCCCTGCCTCTGTCCCTGCCGCTGCCCCGACGCCGCTGGTTTAGCGAACCAGCTGAGCAGGGCAGGGCAGCTTTTTCCACGGGCAGCGCTGCGGCCACAGGGAAAGCCGCCACCCCGCCACCTTCCCCGCTTCACAGTTCCCACTACGACGCGAGGTCCGGCGACCTCCCCGCGTCATTTTCTATCAACTCGCCACTTATTTCCCCTTTCCAACATGCCGGCCGGTACTGCCACTTGTCTCCGCGCAGACCAGGCTGTAAGCTCCTTACCCGGCAGAGCCATGACGCCTCCCGCCGACTCGCGCGCCAGACCGGCCCGCGCGTGCAGCTGCGCTTCCCCCCGCCGGAAGGCTTTGCCCGGCGTACTCTCGGACCGTACCACTTGCAGGGAGGGAGGAGGACCTCAGTACTGAGTGAGAGTCACGGGGAGGGACTGCGAGTATCTGGAGAAGTCTCCAGGTCTTTCTGCAAGGAATGTACTCCTCAGTGACTCCCGTAGAGACTCCGGCCGAGGACTCATCCATTCGTCCTTGGGCATCCTCCCTCCCCCCCCCCATCCCAGAGCTGCATAGAGGCGCCCAACATGGCGGGAGGTTCGCAGCCGTAGGAAGTGTTCGAGGCGAGGAGCAGGCAAGCTTTGGGTCTGGGTGGTTTGATCGCCGGCCGGGACTCTCCTTTCCCCACCATGAGCAACATCTACATCCAGGAGCCCCCCACCAATGGAAAGGTGAGGCGCGCGGGGGCAGGGGCTGCGCTGGGAGAGGGGCAGGCCGTCGGGAGCAGGGGAGGCGTGCTGCGGCGCAGGCCGGGGGGCTGCTCAACTGGGGGGAGGAGGGCGCTCCTCGGGGGCTGCGGGTGAGGAAACCGGGCGCTGCTGGGGGGGGGGCTTTGCGGGCGGAGGAGGTGCGCGCTGTGCTGAGGGGTGTTGGGGTGATAAGGGTGCGCGCTGCGTGGAGGAGGGTCGTGCACGGCGGCTGGTTTGGAGTGGAGGTGTGAGGAGAGATGGTCTGTTGCAGGGGGTGGACGACAAGTGAGGAGGATATAGGAGGGGGTGGGGGGGGTGGGTTGTGGTGGTGGTTACCGTGTTGTGTTGGTTTGGTTAAACTTAATTTGAGGCGACATAGCCCTTGAAAACATCCCGAGTTAATGCACGACGTCTGCTGTGTGGTTACATGACACAGAGCCCTACCTGAGGCATTTCATTTAGTTTCTTTTAATCTTGGCTATATGTTAGGTTGTTAGTTTTATTATGATTTCTCGCTGAGTTTAATGGTATTAATTTTAAGAGAGGTATATGCCTTTGGAGATTTAAGGTGTAATGTTTTTTTCGTGTTGTTTCATAGTGGAAGTGATAAAGGATATCTTAAGTTTCTGTCGTGGGTCAGGTACCAGATTATTGGCCTTGAAGTCTTACCATACATATAGGTTCAGAATTGTGTCTTAAGTACTGGCAATGCTGTCTGGGACTAACAGTGGCTACCTGGAACATTTGAATGTCTACTACTGTTAGTAATAAAATGAAGTCAGAAGTATTTTTTAACTCAGCAATGATATTGATCAGTGACTAAGTTACAATAAAACTAATAGTGTATTTGTATTTTTGTAGGTTTTGCTAAGAACAACAGCAGGAGATATAGATATAGAATTATGGTCAAAAGAAGCACCAAAAGCATGTCGAAATTTCATCCAGCTTTGTATGGAAGGTAATGACTGCATGGGGTAGGAATTGTTGAAATTATTTTGTATGCAATATTGTTATCTTTGTGGTTTTTTTTATAAAATAGAAGTCTTAACTGTGTTTTAACTTTAATACATTAATGAATTTATTTGTATTTAGAAAATATTAACTGACACTTAGACAATATTTTTCAAGGTTATGAAGGAAGGCTGTGGGGGGAAAAAAATTTATATGATTTGCTTAAATCATAGAGTCATAGAATGTCCTGGGTTGAAAAGGACCTTAAAGATCATATAGTTTCAATCCCCCTGCTGTGGGCAGGGTTGCCAACCACTAGAGCAGGCTACCCAGGGCCCCATCCAGCCTGGTCTTGGCTGCCTCCAGGGATGGGCCATCCACAACTTCTCTGGGCAACCTGTTCCTGTGCCTCACTACCCTCTGCGGGAAAAATTTCCACCTAATGTCTAACCTAAATCTCCCCTCTCTTAGTTTGAAACCATTCCCACTCGTCCTGNAGGTCTCCCCGGAGCCTTCTCTTCTCCAAGCTTAACAAGCCCAATTCCCTCAACCTTTCTTCATAGGAGAGGTGCTCCAGCCCTCTGATCATCTTAGTGGCCCTCCTCTGGACCTGTTCCAATAGCTCCACATCTTTCTTGTGCTGGGGACCCCAGGCCTGGACACAGTACTCCAGATGGGGCCTCACAAGAGCCGAGTAGAGGGGGACAATCACCTCCCTCTCCCTGCTGACCACCCCTTTTCTAATGCAGCCCAGGACATAGCTGGCCTTCCAGGCTGCAAGCGTACACTGCTGGCTCATGTCCAGCTTCTTGTCCACCAGGACCCCCAAGTCCTTCTCCACATGGTTGCTCTCAAGGAGATCTTTTCCCAGTCTGTACAAGTACCTGGGACTGACCTGGCCCAAGTGCAGATGTAACAGATGACGTAGTGTTACTGAGAAATGTCAGAAGCTTGGAAAGGCTTATTTTCAGTAAGTCTCTACAAAGTATAACTAATTCCTTAAAGTATGTATGAACTGGCAATGATACAATACTGGAACACCCTCCAAAATTCTCATTTTTGTGTCACCATATTTACTAGCTTTTCATTTTTTTTAGTGCTTCTAATGTTTAATTTGCTGTAGCTTTCTGTTGATGGAAGCTCTATAACATTCTTCACTGAAGTAGTGGATACCAGAATGACAAGCTCCCTATTGGGAAAACTGCAACAATAATTTGTGAAGGACCTGGTGCCTTTATGTGTTTTCTAGTTGCTGTGATTATCCCATTCATGCATTTATAGAGTGGGTAAGAGTTATTTTAGCTCTTCTCTGTTACAGAAAAATAGCAGTCTAGGATATGTGCCCAGCACAGATCCAGCCTGTTCCTTGTTCTTACACTTAATGTGGAAATGTGGAGATATTTTTGTTATCCTGTGTTAAAGAACTAGGCTTTATTTCCTTTCTGAATTTGTCTGACTGCTGTGCAGGATCCTATGCTTTGTGTAATAAATTCAAGTACTCTCTTGTGACTACCCTAGCATCTAACCATCCATTAATATATCTAGCTATGCACATCCTGCTTGTTCTTGCAGCATGCTGCTGGGTTTTTTTTTTGTTTGGGGTTTTTTTTTTTGGTTGGTTGGTTTTTGTCTGTTTGTTTTTAAATCAACTGCAAATTATATGTGAAGTAAATTTGAATTTTCATTCCTTTTGTTTTCCCATGATCTCAAAGCCTTATCTGATAGAGAAAAGAAGATAACACAGGAAGCAAAATGTACCACATATTTAATTCTGTGAAAATCAAGAGTTTGAGTACAGTATAGGTGGTGAAAGTGGTGACACTTGTGTTCCATGCTGCTGAGTGAAAATGCTAATCATTTGGGGTATGGGTATGTCTAACGAGTTATGTGAGATGTTGGCTGGTACAGAGTATAGTACCTTTAACTCTCTTTTTAAATTGGTGTACATTGGTAGTATCATTCCAGTAATAAAACTGAAAAGCTGGAAAAAAAAAATACTCGTCAATATCATCTTGTCAGTGATATGCAGTGTCTTTTGCAACATAAACATGACACCACTTTTTTTTTTTCATAAATGTCATCATGTCATCAGCAGTACTTTGTAGATGAGATATGGACACGCTGAGCAAGACAGAGGAGGAGGAGGGAACCCAGTGGAAATACCAGAATCCAGTTACAATACTTGCCTTCTGGAACTTCAGTCTCTGGACATCTCTGCATAGTCTATATGTCAGCTTGATTCTGAAACTATTTACATATATTTAGTATCCTCTTCTCTGTCTTTTTTTTTTTTTTTAGAGTATTATAACAACACAATATTTCACAGAGTAGTGCCTGGCTTTATAGTGCAGGGAGGTGATCCCACTGGTACTGGATCAGGTGGAGATTCAATTTATGGAGCTCCCTTCAAGGTACGTTATCTGTGTATCTTATATATTAATTTTTGGTTGGTCTCTATCAGTTTTTCTTCCTACTGTGTTAGGTTGTGAGAAAGCAAACCTTATATTAGAAATATAGAGTTATACATGTTCACGTGTTTTTTCCATATTTTTTAATATGCCTCTTTTAATTGAGAGTTCTTAAATCTAGCTGTTCTGATGGTGATAAATATATAACCTTACTAGCATGAACTCCACAAGAAAAAATAGGGGAGGGAAAGACTGAAGAGTAGGTGTTGATGTGTGGAAAGCTCAGATGTTGTACGTTGTTTATGCGCATTGTATCTCCTTTAGCAAGGGTCTCAAAAGTGTTGTGTATGTATTGATACTGGGCTCATCTCTTAACCAGGAGGCTCAGATCCTGCCTGAAGCTACACATGTACAGCAGCTGTGTTCTGTTCTGCCTGATTATTTTATTTCAGATGGGGCAAGCACCTTTAACTTGTGACTGAAGCTGCAAAGGCTGTCTTTGGGCCTTCCATGTGCCCACTACTAGAGTAGAGTCGTACATGTAACAGAAACATGAAATTTGTGGAGCAGAGAACAAAATGAATAATACTAAACTGTAGTGGCAAAACCGCTTAAAATTAGTGGTATCTCAATATTGCAGTGTTTAGAATTGTGATACTACCATATTAATGTATTACTCATCACTTTTACCTTGCTTTTAAAGTAGTCCTATTCTTGTCTTCTTATGGTCCAGCAAATATTCTCCCTATGGATTTTTGCAGTATTGTGTTATTGCAGTCTGTTATTGAGTTTCCATTTTTTTTACATTAATTAGAATTTTTCCCCTAAATATGGTGGTTAACAAGAGTGGTAGTTTTACAAGAAATATATGAAATGCAGTTACTTTTAGAAATGCTTTGGATTTTTTTTTTTATTATTGGGGGGATAAAAGATTCCAACAAAAATAATTATTAGGCAATGGTTGGAAAAAGAAAAAGTTAACAAGACAGAGCTTAAGAGGTTTTTTTAAATCGTTATTTCTATTATTCATATACTAGTTTCTAATGTTTTTCTTTCAGTGTTTGTTTATTATGTGTTTATGGTTTCTTTCGAAAAAAGATTGTTCATTTATTTGGATCATTTTGGGAACTAAGAAGAAAAAACATTGACTAATAGTAATATTTTCTGAAAACAGAAACTTTTAGATACAATATGGCATTGATTTTCAAAAGACTTTGGTTTTATTACTGTCTGAATTTAAAAGAAAATTAATAGCATATTTTCTGGGTGTACATATTGATGTAAATAAGCAGTAGCTAAAGAAGGGGAAAATAGTTAACATACTTAAATCGTTCTTTTCTCTTCTGTCTTTGCCAGGATGAGTTCCACTCACGACTGCGATTTAATCGAAGAGGACTTGTTGCTATGGCAAATGCTGGGCCCCATGATAATGGGAGTCAATTTTTCTTTACGCTGGGTCGTGCAGATGAACTTAATAACAAGCACACAATCTTTGGAAAGGTCTGCTACACAGACTAGTGTCCCAATTTGAGCTTGACAGAAGCTGCTATAAGTTTCTTTGTATTCAAAGGCTATTTTAGTTTTGTTTGCTGCTATGTACACTTGAAATTTATTTCACTGCTTTCTAAGCTGTCTCCATTCTCTTTGTTTCCCATGTCTGTAGAAATGTTTCTATGGGTTACTCCCATAATTATCCACTTAGCTGCTGTTACTCTTCTGAATTTGCTATTGTTATTCTTCTAAATTATATCTTAGTTTTGTGCTTCCTTTGAATGATCTCTTACTAATATTATTATGGCTCTGACTTATTAATCAGTTCATCTAATACTAGTAATATTTTAGGAAATTGTTTGTGAATTCTAACTACCCAGGAAGAATCAGGAAAATTAAAAACATACAATTAATTTAGCACTGTCATGATTTGCTTGAAAGTAAGTAAACCAACTGGTTTTTTATATCACAGTGTCTTTTATATTCCTGTTTCATAGTGCACAGTAAAAAATTTGCCATAAAAAATGCAGGTTCCTTCAACTTGAGCTGTTAAATTAAAAAAAACCAAACCTTTGTACATTGTACTTGCTGTCTTTTAAAGTCTCATGTGCTTACAGTATTTCCTATATAATTTGTATTTTCAAAATTCTGTACGTAATTATTGCATTTTGCAGAATACTTTACAGAAGGTATAGACAAGGACTTTCAAATATTTTTTGTAAATTTGACAGGTTACAGGAGATACAATATATAACATGTTGCGCCTCGCTGAAGTAGAAGTTGACAAGGAAGAGCGACCCCTCAGTCCACACAAAATAAGAAGTAGTGAGGTGAGTATGTTCCGGTTTGAAATTTGAAATTTTAAAATTCTTTTGTTTGTAGTGCTCAGACAGCTGTGTCCTAGTCTGAAAACTTGTTGTGTCCTTTTATATATTTTTTTAAAATATTGAATTATTTTTTAATTATATCAAAACATTTATTAAAGATGTCTAAAATATTACTTTTTTTAACAGGTTTTATTTAATCCTTTTGATGATATTGTTCCAAGACTGAGTAGAAAGCTGAAGAAGGACAAACCAGAAGAAGAAATTAAAAAGTCCAAAGTAAAAGGCACAAAGTAAATATATGCAACATAAGTGGTGGTTAACTTTCTTTCACCTTTAATTTTCAGCTTTGTAATTTTCTGTTTCTGCTTTTGAGACACAAGGCTTTACGAGAATGCACAGAGGAATATTCTTCATCTTAGCAAAACCTGCTTCTCTTGTTTCGAAGAGACAATACAAATCTAATTGGTTTTACTGAGCTCTACTGTGTGTCAGCTGAGCTGTAACTGTTTCATGTATGCTGAAAATTTGTTGCAAAAGAGAGGTAAAAGCTACGGGCAAGAATATGCAATCGTTATTTTGTGACTGAGATGACACTGAAGTTAATCTGTACTGGTAACTTGGTCATAGCTCAGTTCTTTTGAGGTTTTTGAATTTATTTTCTCAGCTAGCACTTTTCTCACGGTAAAATACTCAGCAAATGCCAGGCATTTTGACATGGGAAATTTCAGTTTCTGTGCATGACATGGCAGTTAACCATGTATCGAAAAGTAATAGGAAATCTAGACTGTGTATGCTTTCAGTTCTGTTGGACAGAAATACATATTGCAACTAACTGGTTCCAACATAGTGTAAAAAAAAAATTCTGAAAAAATCTTAGTGATCAGTATTTCTTTTAGTTACATTCTGTGAACGTGCGTGCATTTGATGCCTTTGTGAGCTGTCGTATCTTGAAAATGTTGTGTTTGGTCCTTGAGTGTTTTCTCTATTGGAAAAAAAAATTCAAAAATGCAACTACTCTGTTTTCAGAGCAGTCGCCATTTAAGGATGAAAATTAGTCTAAGTAATGCTCAACTATCTTGATTGTTTTGTCTTGAGTAGAAGAGAAACATGCATCTTGTTTCTCTAAATATTGGTGGTTTATTGCAAAATAACGTTATAGTTTTTTGAAATTGCTGCATTTAGCAGGATGAAAAGTTTTTTAAAAATCACATATAATGTGAAAGTAACAGGTTTAAAGTTTATGGACTCAATAAAATGGTATTTAAAGTTTTACTAGAAAATGTGTTTTCTCTCTTATAGAAATTTTAATCTGCTATCCTTTGGGGAAGAAGCTGAAGAAGAAGAAGAGGAAGTCAATAGAGTTAGTCAGGTACTGTACCAAATAATTTCAATTTTTCTTTTCAACTTAAAATTACCTTTTTTGCTTGTTTGTGGAAAGCTGTAAAGTTCTTAATCTTGGTCTAATTTTTGAGTTTTGAACAATAATACTACTAGAAATTACTTCAATTTTTATGATTCTACTGTTTTGACATGTTGAAAAACAGAGGTTTTTCCCTTTTTTAAAGCTGAAGATACATTCAGTTACTACACGGTATTTTTACATTTCTGTAAACGTATGTTTCATACTTCGTATACCTGATGTTTAAAATTCATGGATGTGATAGGTAGGTTATTCTTCTTCACTTCCTTAGTTATAAGAATGTGATTTGATGGCAAAATACTCGAATTTAAAAATAGATAACCTTGTTCATTGCCAGTGCATTCTTAGCTCCATTTTCATATATCCATTCTGTGTGCAAAATGAGGTGGTGTTGTTGTGGGAAAAATAGTGCATTGTCATAGTTAAATGTTACACTATTGTGAATTGTCACATTCACAGAAGTAGGGTTGCGTAGGTGGTCTTTGATCTGATATTTCCTAAACTGACTTCATCACTTCAATAAAGAGACAGGGTTGGAGACAAGTCCACAATGTGAGTCCAGCAGGCCCATCCAGAAACCAAGGTTAGTCACAGGTACAATTCTGAAGTAGTTCAGGCAGTGACTGGATTCTCAGGCCTGAGTTGAAACAGTGCTCATAGGCAGCAGAGTCCCAGGTAAAACTTCTCAAGGCCACTGAGGCTTTTAGTGCATTTGGAGACCTGACAGTGTAGCCCCCACTAGTTGTTGCTTAGTCAGTGCCCACACAGCTCATTTAATTGTCTGTACTTGTTTGGAGCAGTTATAAAGGTGCTAAGCACCTGTCTTATCTTTCTTATCTCCTGAACACACACACACACACACACACACAAATTACTTGTTGAAGGAAGCAATTTTTCATGTTGCTCCAAGTGTTAGTCTTATTCTACAAAATAAAAAATTGAAGATGTAATTAAATGAGTAAAACTTTATTACCCATTCTACTACTGTCTTCCTGAAAGGATTACAAAATGTAACTGAAATAGAGACATTCAGGTCACAATCCAGACTGTTTCTGTAACAGAGATTTTTAGTCTGATTTCAGTCTGAAATTTAGGTGTACTTTTTGGATTAGCTTGGGAAATGCTCTCTTACTGTGGTCTTTGCGTGAATATCTTACCTGTTGTTAGATTGATTTGACTATTTGCTTCAGTAAATTACTCCTGCATGATGTATTGCAAGCCGATGTATTGTGGGTTATTAATTTCTTTTTCTTTTTTTTTTTTTTTTTTTTTTTTTTTTGTTTTTTTTTTTTTTTTGTAGGGGTCTAATTAGTGTTCTACCAATTGATAAATACTGCTTTGTACATGGTAGTTCTCTGAGTTGTCATATGCCGTTATTGGAAAGTAAAGGTCTTAGCTCGTCATTTGTTCAAGTATATGTATGCTAGACCATGTATCTTTATGATGTGTATGTAATAAGTGTGATGATTAAGCAATCTTTTTTTTTTCCTGTTTTTGTTTCTCCTTACTTTAAAATCAAATACATTGCCATTGCAAAAATACCTTTTAAGTCCATGGGTTAAATTTCATGCCCATCTTTCTGAAACCAGTCATATGAAAAGAACACCTTCTTCTGTTTTTAAAAGTGTTTATGCTTACTTCTTAGGTTAAAGTTAACAAGAAACAAGCTATCTTTTTCTTACCATTATCATTTTTCCCTATCCGCTTTCTCAAACACTGAACTTTATGATACCCATTTTTCTTTTTTTTTTTTTTTTTCAAACAGAGCATGAAGGGAAGAAGTAAAAGTAGTCATGATCTACTGAAGGATGATCCCCGTCTAAGCTCAGTTCCTGCTGTCAAAAGGTTAATATGTGATGTACGATTTCCAGAACGGATGTACATGCAGGATGTTGGACGTGATTAACATCATGTATATTCATTGTTTGTCTGTTACTGTTTAAGAAAGTAGGAATGGCAATGGTAGATCAGACCAAATGTTGCTCTGACCCACTGTGCTGTCGCCAACATTGGCCATCAGTGGATACCCAACAAAAAATAAAAGCAGGGCAACCATAATGTTTACATGAGTAGCCTCCCAGTCTCCACCTACTTTCAGCTCAGGACAGTCAAGGGTTTGATGTGGTTCATCTATTTAGTAATTCTTAATAGAGCCCTCTTCAAAGTACTTAAGCAGTCTCTTATAATGTTATTTACATTCATATCTTCCTGTCTGCTGCAGGGAGAGTTATCTCCCCTTTTTCACAGAATCACACAGAATCACAGAATTATAAGGTTGGAAAAGACCTAGAAGATCATCCAGTCCAACCATATCCAATACTTCCCAACTAAATCATATCCCTCAACACAACATCCAGACGTTTCTTGAACACCCCCATGGTCGGTGACTCCACCACCTCCCTGGGCAGTGCATTCCAGTGCCTGACTACCCTTCCCGAGAAGTAATATTTCCTAATGTCCAGCCTGAATCTCCCCTGGCGCAATTTGAAACCATTGCCTCTAGTTCTATCACTGTCTACACGAGAGAAAAGGCCGACCCCTAGCTCACTACAACCTCCCTTCAGGAAGTTATAGAGAGCAATAAGGTCTCCCCTGAGCCTCCTCTTCTCCAGGCTGAACAATCCCAGCTCCCTCAGCCGCTCCTCATAAGGCCTGTGCTCCAGACCCCTCACCAGCTTCGTAGCCCTCCTCTGAACGCGTTCCAGGGCCTCAATGTCTTTCTTGCAGTGAGGGGCCCAAAACTGAACACAGTACTCGAGGTGCGGCCTCACCAGTGCCGAGTACAGGGGGACAATTACCTCCCTGTTCCTGCTAGTAACACTGTTTTTGATGCAAGCCAGGATGCCGTTGGCCTTCTTGGCCACCCGGGCACACTGTCGGCTCATGTTCAGCCAAGCATCAATCAATACCCCCAGGTCCATTTCCTCTACGCAGTCTTCCAGCCACTCCACCCCAAGCCTGTAGCGTCGACCAGGGTTGTTGTAGCCAAAGTGCAGGACCCGGCATTTGGTCTTGTTGAACCTCATTCCATTGGCTTCAGCCCAGCTCTCCAGCCTGTCCAGATTCCTCTGTAGGGCCTTTTGTTCTGAACATCAGAACCCCTGCTACTGACTTCATTTTTGATGAGTTCTAACTCTTACGCTGGAAGAGACTGAGGAGACAATCCCATTATACCTGCCTTTACCACAGTCCCTTCTCAGGCCATCTGTTTTCTAGTCTAAACTTTTAAAACCTGCTCTTCCTCACATGGAACTTTTTCTGCACCTGTGATTATTCTTGTTGCTCTTCCTAACCCCAGCTTTCCCCCCCCCCCCCCCCAAATCAAAACAGCATATTGAAAATGAAGTGAATCATAAATCAGTATGCTTGCATAAAGAAGGTATCTTTTCTTTTCTGTTTCTTTTTAATACTTCTTAACTGATCTGCTTTTTTAACTACTGTTGAGTATTGAGCTGAGAAAATTCCATGAAAATATATCAACTCCAGGAATTTTCTTATGGTCAGTGATGGTCAGCTCGGAGCTCCTTGTCCTGTATGCGGGACTCATTTTCCTCAAGTACATAGCTTTGCTTTTATCTACTTCTTACTGCATCTAGCATTTTATTGTCTTTTCAGGTCCTTTTGCAATTCTTAAGTCTGCTCTTGTCTTTACTATCCTGAGTATTATCAAAAAACTCGTTGACCTGGCTGTTTGCCTGCTTTGTTACTAAGATCAGCGAACAGCTCAAGCCCCAGCACAGGCTACTGTGAATATATGCTAGTGATCTTCCTCCATTGCAGGAAGTGATTGTTTGCTTCTAACTTTTTTTTCCTGTCTTTTAACCATTTCTTTAACGATTTATTTATTCATGTATGGACTTCCCTATACCCTGAATACTACAGTTTCTTTACAGAGCTTTGGTTAGAGATTCTGTGTGAGTCCAGATATGTCAGAGACATCATCCACAACCACATGTAGCCTCTTCAAAACACAGAGTTTGCTTAGGCAGTTCCCTGTATAGCCATGTCACAAATCCTAGGTAGGTCATTTTAGTGCTTACTGTGGCTGCTACATGTTCAGTAATGACATCAGAGTTACAGACCTGAATGCATTCTAAATATTTTAATACTTATAAATATTGTTTGTCTTTTTTTAAAATTATGATATTCTATTAACAAATACGTCTCCAGAGAGTTTTCTGGATTAATTTTTTTTAATGGAATAAATGTCATTGGCTTCAACAAATTTATGGTTTCTTTGATGACCTTGATATTTATGGATGGCTTAGTGCACACCTCAAAGCCTTGACTTTGGAGATTCCTTTAACATTCCTTGCTTTGTTTCTCTAACATAACTTCTTTTTTAAATTCTGGGATGGAAAAATCTTTAAGGGTCTGTATTATTAGTTTATGACAATTAACAATTTATATGTTAACCTTAGTATATTCCTTTTTTTAGATTCCTTTTTTAATACATTGAACTGGAGCTGTATAAGAAATGAAAATTCTGATGTTAAGCTTAATTATCAGTATAGTGCATGTCAAACATGCCTATGTAGAGATGGCTTTCCTAAGTATAGACTATTTGCAATGAAATGCTAGGAATGCATCTTAACAGTGAATTATGTTTTTTTTTCTTCTTTTGACTCCAGTGTAGTGCAAACAGTAGTCAAGAAACACAATGATGTGCTAGTTTTTTTGTGTATTTTGTCTGACAGTATTCTTGTACTGTTGTTTAGGGTTTTTTTGTTTACTCTTGTAAGATATTGCATTTATGCTATGTCATAGCACTTGGCTCTCTATTTGTTATTCCAGATAGAGCACTATGGGATAGACCTGGAAAAAACCTAAACCTAAATTTACTAGATTTACTTGCCCAATCGTACTCTTTTTCTTGAACCAGAATTGTTTGGTTTAAAGTTTAATAATATAATAATAGTAATACTAACTATTATTAGTAATTCTTCATCTTTCAAGAGACTGTATACATTAGTGTTCTGTTTGGATAGCTTTAAGATACAGTTAGAATTTATCCGTTGTATCAGAGTCTCTGGTTTTATCCTGTGTTTTTAAACATTTCTAATTAGAAAGTATTATGACAGTCAAACGATAGAAAATGTTATTAACTGATGCTGTTAAGATGAATATGGGGATCATATAAATGACTAGGTTGACTAAAATTTCAAGTAGCTAACTAAATTTTTTTTTAAGAACTCAGGGTTTTTTAAACAATAATTTACATCTCTGGTAGTTAAAAGTAGTTATGATTGTTTTTATTCTTCTAGTGAAGCAGCAAGTGAAGAAAGGGATTTGAGTGAGGTAAGTAACACTTTTTTTATGAGTAAGCCTTTGGTTGTTACTGTGTGTGGATTATATATTCCTAGGGGAACAAATGCTACTTCAGAGGTTTTTGACAACTAGCTCATCAGATTACCAGCAAAAGGCTGGAGGCCCTTTTGGAACTCTAAGGTTTGGCCATTGTGAACATTCACAGCATGGTAGAGTTACTACTGCATGCTACCTACTGCATTTTATAAAAACTGCTGACTAGATATTTCAGTCAGTAGATTAGGTATATGGGACATTCTGTACTACAGAGTGACAAACCATTAATAAAAGCCCTGAACTTTCTTTTTAAAAAAAACAAAACAGTTAAAATTCAGTTTGTGTTGTGGTTTAAAACCAGCAGCAACCAAATACCATGTGTATGCTCGCCCACCCTCCCCCCCTCCTGGGGAGTGGGAAAGAGAATTAAAGCAGTAAAGGGAAAGGAGACTTGTGGGTTGAGATAAGAACAATTTTATAATTGAAATACAAGTAAATTGAAAGTAATAATAATAGTGACGATAATAATAATAATACATGAATATAGAAGTAGACAAATGAGTAATACACAGTGTAACTGCTCACCATCCGATGACCAAACCCCAGTCTGTTCACAATGAATGATCCTGGAGCAGAGGAAGTCCTGAAACTGCAATCCTGGAAAAGAGAGAAGAGCCTGAGCAAGAGAGAGTGAGCTTCCAGACAAACCCTCATCCGTTTACTGGGCATGACATGCGTGATATGGAATATACAATTAGCCAATTTGTGCCTCAGTCCTAAAACTAAGGTTGAATCCTAAGCCAGTAGTTTTAGACTATGCTCCCTCTTAGCTTCTTGTGCACCTACACACTAGCGAAACATGGAATGTTGGAAAGTCCTTGACTGTCCTGGCAACAACAATAAACATCAGTATGTTATCAGAATTCTTCTCAGCACAAATCCAAAGCATGGCTTCGTGCTAGCTACTATGAAGAAGATTAACTCTGTCCCAGACAAAACCAGAACATTCTTCACCCCTTATTCCATACCATTTACGTCATGCTCGGGTTCCACCATCTCTCCTGTCTTTTGGTATATGCACACAGGTATCATTCCTTTAGTCTGTGAACTATCCACCCAAAATATTGATTCACTTAGTCCGTTAGTTTGGGCTCCATCTGTCATGACAATTTTTCAAGGCAGGAGAGGTGATGTGGAGTTCACTCAGTTGGTAGTGTGATGTTGGACACAGAAGATAGATGGTGTGTAGACTCTGTTGCATGCTGCATCCAGAGCTCCTAGCTGGTGTATCTGGTGCAGTCCATGTCTACAGGTTAGAGATGTCAATCTCAAGGAAGTTGTTGGACATTGGTTCTTGGTTCTGGATCTGTCAAAGTTCATTCTTAATTAACTTGGGTGATTCTTAATGTGGGGCCATTAGTATTATATATAGCAATCATGACAATGATTATATATGATGGTGGGGTTATGCAGCAGTTAACATTATACAACACAACTAGGTGGCTACTTTAACGCAACATCAGATCCCCTTGTCTCCATCCTTCTGCATCACCCACCAAGTGTATCTAGGTCCTTGAGCAAAAGCAAGCCTGTGAATGGGTTTGCCTTTACCTGAGGCAGGAATAAACCAGACTGTCTTCCCCAGTGTATTGTTGATATGCACCACAAGGACTTTATCCCCTTTCACAGTACATAAAAGTTCTCATTGGGCAGGGCCCGCCCATTAGGCAGATCCCCTAGTGTTGACTAACCAGGTGGCTTTTGCTAAATGCATATCCCAGTTTTTGAAGGTTCAACTGCCCATTACTTTCAGTGTAGTCTTTAACAGTCCATTGTATTGTTCAACCTTCCTGGAAGCTGGTACATGGTAGGAAATGTGGTACACCCACTCAATGCCGTGTTCTTTGGCCGAGGTGTCTATGAGATTGTTTCAGAAATGAGTCCAATGGACTGACTCAGTTCTTTCTGGGGTTCCACAAGACCTGCTTTTCAAGGCCCAGAATAGTATTTTGGGTGGTGGTGTGGGACACGGCGTATGTTTCCAACCATCCAGTTGTTGCTTCCACCATTGTGAGCATGTAGCTCTTGCCGTGGTGGGTTTGTGGGAATGTGGTGTGATCAATCTGCCATGCCTCCCCATATTTATATTTTAACCAACGTCCTTCATACCAGAGAGGTTTTAACTGTTTGGTTTGCTTGATCACAACACAAGTTTCACGTTCATGGATACCATGTGCGATGGTGTACATGGTTAAGTCCACCCCTCAATCACCCATCTACGTGTTGCATCTTTTCCTCAGTGGCCTGAGGTATTGTGGCCTGGCAAGCTAAAAATTCTTCACCCTTGTTTTGCCAGTCCAGATTCACCTGAGACACTTTAATCTTAGTAGCCCAATCCACCTGCTGGTTGTTATGATATTCTTCAGATGTTGGGTGCATGAGCATCTATGTGATGTACCTTTACAACCTGCTTTTCTACCTGGGCAGCAATATCTTGCTACAGTGGGGCAGCCCAGATGGGCTCACCTGTCTTCCTCTGGGTTGCCCCTCTTTCTGGATCTCCTCACTCTCTTGATTGGCTCTCAGTTTCTGAGATGCTTTGGCTCTTGTCTCTTTTCTGCCTAAGGGGGTGAGAGTGACTGTGTGGTATTTGTTTGCTGCTAGCTGCATTCAAAACCACTACAACACATTCACAGGATCCCTTTTACATTTACACAGCTGCAAGATGTTGGTAATTTTATAGTCATCCTGAGAGCAAATAAATCTCCCTTTGTCCTGCAAATTACATGTCCCTAGTGTGTGAGAGGAACTCTTGTGATTCCCTAAGCGCCTGACCTTGCTGTTCATGCTATTAAATATCTTCCTTTCTCTGACTGCAGTACTCAAGGTCATACTTTTCATGCTTTGAGAGTCGGATCCTTTGTATGAACAGTACCTCATTGCTATTTGTTAAACCTCTTTTTGTCCCCATGTCATTAATGAAAACATTACATGTCATGTGTTTCTAAGACTTTTTTTTTTCCCCCCCACTAGTGACATTCCTGTTTCCCCTTTCTGCACAACTTGTTTTCCTCTCCCTATTTGTCAGTTGGTTACTGAAAAGTGGGTTTTGTGTAGTACTATGGATAGGTAATGCTTGATATCTGCCCCCAATTCAATAATCTTCTGAAATGGGTAAATCATATTACATACAGTAGCCATTACTTATTCTGACACACAATCACTCATTACATTTTTTTTTTCCAGAGCAAACACAAGAACAGGGCAACTCCACCTAGTTAACAACAGCAAAAACTAGTATAGCTTCCAGACAGGCAATTTTGCATTTCTGTGTCATGTGGGGAACACCACCATCCACGTGAACAGCTGCTATATCCCTGCGTTGTTGTGTAGCACACTCTGAGCTAGAAATGTGTTAAATCTATTAGTTGGTAATGAGACTTCAGAAAAATGAGTGTCCAAAAAGATATGAGATCAGATGGAGTTAATGAGACAGAAGAGGGACTGAAGGAGGAGACTAGGAGGGAGAAAAATAGTAGAGCTGCAGGAGGAGGGTTATATCCTATTTGTCAGTGTTTTTCTAGAAGAAACTGGTGAAATCCTGTGCAGAGTGAGAGGGATGGATGGTTCTGAAGTAGGAGATTCAGTTGAGTTGGGGAAGTTGAACCTTTTTGTCTATCCTGTTTTAAAATCCAGGGAACCCCCTTCCCATTACTCAGATTTCTGTAATTTTCAATTAGCTTACTACTTAGCAATTACAATTTGTCTAGAATTGTCCATTTTTATTCTAGAAATTCTATCAACTTCTTCGTGTTTCAGTGAAATGCTCTTGCCTAAGTTTTAGCCAAATCTCCACCAGGAATCTGTCTTTATGCTTGACTGTTAAACACCTTGAATACTGTCCTGTCCCATTCCTTTCCTGGATTTTGGCCCTTGCCATTCAAGTCTGTTGTCATCCCATCTTCCTGATAATTTATCAACTAAGTAAATTATTTGGAAAATGTTGTTATCTCCTCTGTTGAACAATAACTTTCTGGGAAATTAAGTGATATGCTGATCCTGTACAGCTTTTCTCTTTCCTCTATTTAGAAAGAACAAACAAAACCCCCAGAGCAACCTTCAGTTATTTCATTGACAAAATATTCTGATATTTTACTGTGCTGAATGTTCATGGATTTTGAGTTTTATTCCCGACTGGTCCTCTCTTGTCTAAATTTAAAATGGTGGTCTGAAGGTTCCTAAACAATAAATCAAATACAACATCAGAAATCCAGCTCTTGATTTTTCTTTCCTCCTCTCCTCCATACACAAGCTCTTGGGGCATTTCCAACTCATTTTGTCTCTGTGCCTGTCCCTCTGTCTGGCAGAGCTTCTAGGAGCTCCTGTGTCAAACACAGAGTCATCTCTGACTCCAGGATGTAGTCAGTGCAAAAAAATAGCCAGTGGTGTGAAGAAATGTGTCTTATATGGAGCGCGCAAATAGTTTCCTATCTGGAAACGAGGAAATACCTGGTTTTGCCCACCCAAGGGTCTCATTTCCAGAAGACATCTGAATGATGCAAGGCAATGTCTAGACCAGTGCAGTGAAGGCTCAGGGTTATCTCAGACAAGTTGATATTTCATGCCAAGTTAAACTTGAACAGTGTGTATCAGCAAATATTTGACATAATATTAGCAGTTGTTTTTCAACATTTATTGCAGGTTTCCAAATTGATGAAAAATTATTCTAATCCTTATGAAATAGTTTTATTGTTAGAAATTACTTGCCTCAGAAACGTTAAAGTAGTTTTCTTAGCTGGTATATGCTGTCATACCTTTGCAGATACTGGTTAAAACCCATTGTTCCTCCTCAGAAATCACACAAGGAAAGGCCACAGCTTGGAGAAGAAGAAAAGACACAAGGTTCTGGAAGAAAGGTGCTGACAGCCAAGCCAATACCATGTAGTCTGGTGGGGTTTTTTTGTCCTGTGCAGCAGTAACTTACTATGACAGTTTGTCATGTTAGCTTTTCATTTNCATCCCATCTTCCTGATAATTTATCAACTAAGTAAATTATTTGGAAAATGTTGTTATCTCCTCTGTTGAACAATAACTTTCTGGGAAATTAAGTGATATGCTGATCCTGTACAGCTTTTCTCTTTCCTCTATTTAGAAAGAACAAACAAAACCCCCAGAGCAACCTTCAGTTATTTCATTGACAAAATATTCTGATATTTTACTGTGCTGAATGTTCATGGATTTTGAGTTTTATTCCCGACTGGTCCTCTCTTGTCTAAATTTAAAATGGTGGTCTGAAGGTTCCTAAACAATAAATCAAATACAACATCCGAAATCCAGCTCTTGATTTTTCTTTCCTCCTCTCCTCCTCACCCCTTTTCTTCTCTCTTCCACTCTCCTTGTCCTCTCTCTTCACAAAATTGTTCCTCTTGCTGCTTTTATTTTTTTTCCTGCTCTCTCCCTCCATGTTTATGAACATGGTCCTCATGCTGCTCTTCTTCATACCTGTCAGTCACCCAGGACATGTACATTCAATACCATTTCTAAGTTTGTCCTTTCTCTGTGTGTGGTTAAAATTACAGTCACATGGCATCTTATGCTTTCTGTTTGGCTAATTAGTAGCACTCCAAAATAAATATGGAGACGTGTGCCATTTAGTTTTTGCATTGGCATCCTGACATTAAGATTCACGCAGGCTAGTCAAACGTGGATCACTTGGTCTACTTAGGCTTCTTTTTTATTTCTGAGAGGATTGACTCATTTCTGTGAGGATTGACTTATTTCTGCCTCCAAATGTCTTTGAACCAAGATGGTTTATCTTTTACCTTCCTTTGCTAGACCTGGAAGCATCGTACCTCTCTAGCAAGTCAGGATGATTGATTCCACAGGTTTTCACAACCTTTTGGTCAATGTGGTATTTGTAAATTCCCTCAAGGAGACTGATGGGCAAACCTCTTCCCATCCCATCATGACTGTAGCATAGCTCTGTGGTAGGAAGTTCTTAATGAGTTTTGTTTCCTTTTAGTGGAGGTTTAAGGAAATGTTTTAACATATTGCCATGATCAAATTTTGGATCCGTGAACGAAACTAACACCACATTGCAGTGAGTTCTTTTGCAGACCTATGAGGGTTTACAGTCTGCAATAGAATGTTTTAGCTTTTTAAGCGATACAAAAAATATTTCATGTATGAAAAAACATTTAATGATCATATTTCTAATTTTGTGTTATCTCTGAAGCAAATATGGAGAAATTTGTTTGAAAAGTTTGCTTTGAAATTAGGTATTTGATTTTTTTCATAAGAGATTATCTTTGTAAGAACTTTCCTCAGCCAAAATTAGTAAAAAAAAAAAGCTAAAGAATTTTTATCACTTCTAATGAATAAAGGAGGAAGAACAGGATGAAGACGCTGATAGCGCAGAAGGTGAAGCTGCTAGCAATGAGAGATTTCAAATGAAAGAACGCATTGCCAAAAAGTTAAAAATTGATATAAGTGAAACTGCTAAGCAGCCACTTCAAGAGGAAGAGCTGAAGACAGAAAAGAAAACTAGTCGCAGGTAAGTATCATCCTTTTTTTTCCCTTGTTTACTGTTAGATTTTTCTACTCAATTAATTTTCAAGTTACTACTTTAATAGGTTAATATTACATTAAAATTGTCTTCCTCCTGCCTACATCTGACTATGGAAGCTGAAATTGCCTATTGCTTTCTCATTTCTTAGTTTTATTTGGCAGTTTAAAGCAAACAGTTAAGTTACATTTTTGTTACATTGAGCATTTATTGTTACCTTCTATGGGAATTTTTTTTTCCCCCGTGAGTTATAATTGAAGAGTATTTGTATGTATTTATCATGCTTTAGTTTGTTTTTCTACACAGCTGTAAGTTTGAGTTTTGTAGCTTCTTTATCTGTGGTAACACATGGTGGTCATCCACCATTGAGACCTGGGGAGAATAAAGGTGCCCTAGTCATCCATTGAAGTCTGGTTTAACATAGCAGTTCTTCCTGCAGTGTGCTGTTTTTTCAACACTGCAATTGATACATCAGTTTTGTAAATACCATCTAGGGCTGTTCTTAAAGGATTGAAATATGTCTGTGTTTGGTTGTGTAACACTGTATTCAAATAATTAAACTAGCTCTAGACAAATTATTATATTTTTGTAGTAGTATTCAGCTCTTTACAAACCTAAAAGCGTGGGTTCCAAAAAGCTGTGCCTATCCGTACTGATAAGCACTCAATTTTCAGTTAATTTGCCTTCTTGTGACCTTGTGTCTTGGCAGTCTTTCTTCCAGAGCTAGTTTGGGAATTTCCACCTAATATTTATATTGCGTAAAAAACATCCATCCTGTATGCAGGTGATGTGTAGTGGACCTGATGGCAAATTTGCTAGGAACTGTTGTCCAGTATTTCAATAAACGTGGTCTTCAGAAGTTACTGAGCAATTAATTCTGTGTGGTTGTAAAGTTCAATGTGTAAATTTACTTATTCAATGAAACTTATTGGGGGATAGGGAGAGGAAGCATCAAAAAGCTAATTTAGATTTTGTACTCTAACTCAGAACAGTTGTTATAAATAACTGCCTGATGGAATTATTCAGGCTTTGGCTATACTAAATCCTGTGTATGCAGTGGCTATTTTAGATTGTCTCCCTCTGAACTGAACCATTCATCTTCTTTTTTTTTTTCTTTCCTTTTTTTCCTGTTTAACCCCCACTGTAGGTATGATTTTATATGTAATGGCTAGCGTGGAAGAATCCAGGGCACTCTGTCACAAAGCAATACCTGGTAGTCAATATAAACACTTCACAAGTTCTATAGCAATTAACATCCCTATTAATAACTGGGAAGTAAAGGCTTTGACTTGAGACATATGAAGATAGATTTGATATAATAATAATAATAATACACTCTGAGATAAAATACATATTGAAACATTGGTTGGAAAACAGAAGGAATAACTGAAACAAAATCAATTGTTGTTTTACAGTCATCAGAAATTCACGTATCAGACTTGCACCCATTGCAGGTTATTCTCGTTTTATATGACTATATATACCTGCTAAAAATAAAAACAACTGTCTGATATTGAGGAATGGGCTGTTGCCAGTTATGGTGGGCATTCAGTCATTATCTTGATTGTAAAGCAAATCTAATTACTAGAGAAAAGGGAGTGCACACCCTGACATTTGCAACTTGATGGCTATTGATCTGATTATTTTTAATGAAAGAATTTGATATGATTATAAAAGCAAGACTAGTTTGTATTTAGCATTCCATGTGAGGTATTATTTTTAACACTGTGTGGCATGTGTGTTTAAAAGCAGGCAGTACTTTTGCAGTGGTAGGAACACTTGCATTATTTTGGATTATCTTTTAATTTTGTTGTATTTAAAATATATCAGCTGTAAGGGTTGCTGTTTGTGTACCTTTTTTGGAGCAGCGAAAAGCCCAGTGAGAACTTTGCCAATAAAATAATTTTTATTAACCACTTTAAGTTCAAATAGCTCCAGGAAATAAGTGTTCATGGGATTTAAGGAGGAAATTCAGTGTCTTTCTCTACATCTTCTCCAGTATTGATTTGAATCTGAGAAGCACACCAGGTACAGTACAGAAGCCTTTGTAATTGAACAAATCTGAGTAGGTTCCAAGCAGTTCTTTTTCAGGCCTAGATGATGTTATTTCCAAAGTTCCTCATAATTTTGTGTTTGCTGAAGAGAAGACCCAACATACTTAATAGCTGGAGATAAATGAGCAAGAACTTTTGACGTTAAATATCCAGCACTATAACATTGAATCATAGCATTGTAGAATGGTTTGGGTTGGAACAGACCTTTAAAGGTCATCTAGTCCAACCCCCCTGCAATCAGCAGGGACATCTTCAACTGGATCAGGTTGTTCAAAGCCCCATCCATCCTGAAAACATCTTGAATGTTTTCAGGGATGGGGCACTTGCGACCTCTCTGGGCATCCTCTTAATCGTGCTACGTCTTGCATATTTACTAAAAAACATCTGTAATTTAAATGGGCATTAGTTTTTTCTGTCATATGTTTTTACTTCTAGAGACAATGCAGCTAACTTTCACGCTTTGGCAAACTTTATGTAATTAACAAGTTTGTGTGGTCAGATCTGTAAACTGATGTTAATCCATTTCTTTGGAACCGTACATAAATCTGATCTCATTGTAGAACCATGCAGAGTTATGTACACCAACATAAAACTCTTATTTCGTGAACATTGGCTTTCTGGTTTATATTCTTTTCTCTGTGTAAGAGCACCTAAATCACAGTACATGAAACTTAGTGCTTTTTTTGTGGATTTGAAGGGGCTGGTGATATCTGGTTAGTAAAATGTATTAATCAGAAGGAAGATATCTGATCTCTTAATAATTTGAATCACCTTTGTTTTCATGGCTGTGCTAGATGTAGCTAGGCATTGTTTCAGGGCACATATGCAAAATGTTTTCTAAAAACCTATCCCCTGTTTTCCCTTTGTGCCATGTCTGAATTTGTTCTGTGATGCTGCTTTGGAAATTGGTGGCTGTACTGTCTCTGCTGTAGACAGCAGGTCCACAGGAAGTGTGCTGAGGTCAAGGACAATGGAAAACTTGGATCTCAAAATCTGGTTACTGGTCCTACTGTTGAGATAAATGTGTAATGCCAGTGGTAAATTGCATGAATGTTTAGCTTGTGTCCATTAAAATTATTGTATGTTAATACCTGGGACAAGAGTACGTCAGGTACTTCTCAGATCTTGCAGAAACATTGTGCTGAAGCAGTTTCCTTACTGCAGGAAGAATTAATTCCTGTTTTTCAGTACTCTGCATACAGTGCTTGTTTAATCCTGCACGCTAATAATGTTTGTGATACTACCCTGTCATGGTTTAAGGTCATCTGGCAGCTAACCACCACGTACAGCCTCTCACTCTCTCCTCTCCTCTTGTGGGATGGGGAGGAGAATTGGCAGAACAAAAGGCAAAAGCTTTGTGGGCTGAGGCAAGGACAGGTGGGGGTTCACTCACCACTTATGGTCATGGGCAAGAAACAGACTCAACTTGGGGAAACATAAAAACAATTTAATTTGTTAACAATCAAAACCAGATTTGTTAATCAATCAAAACTGAGAAAGAGAACTCAGAAAGAGAACTGAGAAAGGTACCTCTCCCCGGCTCCTCCCTTTTTCCTGGGCCCAAAGGCTTTGTTCCTGACTTCGCTCCCTTCTCCCCACCTCACCATCTGCCTCTGGCAGCGCAGGGGACAGAGAATGGGAGTTGGGGTCAGTCCATTACATATTGCCTCTTCTGATTCTTCATCTTCATGGGAAGAGCTCCTCCCAGTCCTTCCCTGCTGCGGCATTGGGTCCCTCCCACAGGAGAGCCCTTCACAAACTGCTCCAACACGAGTCCTTCCAATGAGGCCGCAGTTCTCCACTAACTGCTCCAGCGTGGGTCCCTTACACGAAGTCACAGCCTCCTTTGGGCACAGCCACCTCTTCCAGCCTGGGGTCCTCCACAGGCTGTATACAGGGTGAGATGTGCTCTGCCATTAAATCTCCATGAACTGCAGGTGAGCTCTGCTCTCCATGGGCTGCGTGGGGACTAATGTGTGTCACCATGCTCTTCACCATGGCCTGCTGGGGAATCTCTGCTCTGGCACCTCCTCCCTCTCCTTTCTCTTCACTGACCTTCGTGTCTGCGTAGCTGTCTCTCTCACACCCTGCTCCTCTCTCCGCTGCAGGTTCTTTCACCACCTTCTCAGAAACTCCCGGCTCTCAGGCAGAGAGTGCAGCTGAGGCTGGGCAGACAGCTGTATGGATGGACAGACAGACAGATGGACCAGCCTCTTTGGGCTGGGCCAGGCCCTGGCTGGGACTATGCAGCTGTTCCATGCCCTGTGCCCCCTCTTAAATATGTTATTTGCAGAGGAACTGACTGGTTTGGCCTAGGCCAAAGGCGGGTCCAGCCTGGCGCTGAGGAAATTTCCAGCACTTTCTCACAGGGGCCGTCTCTGTAGTCCCCTCCCCCCAACTCCCAGCTACCAAAACCTTGGAGCTGGGGGAAATTCTGGCAGTGGCTTACAGGAGCCATCTCTCTAGTCCCCTCCCTTACTACCAAAAAACCCACCACACAAAACCCCAACATATCCGTTATATTCCTCAATACAGAATAAGCATAAGCTTCTCAGAGTCAATGAACTGTTCTTGATCATGGAGACTGGACAACTACACATTAGTATGAGACAGACATATAACATAGAGGAAGAGGATTCAGAAATTAAGAAGTTCTCCAAGAAAAGCTTTTTCTGAAAAAGTGGCTCCAAGTACATGACAGCCAAAAAGTTGTCCAACAACTTTATTACCAATTTGTTGTCTTTTGGGTTTTACAGGGATGTCTGCTAGAAACAAATTTCCGAAGGTAGAATAGCAAGTCTGTAGCAAGAAGAGAGCACAAAGCTAGAATATACCCTTAGGAATGAGATACTCTATGCCCAAGCTTGCATGACATTTAATCACATTTTCAGAGGCATTTGTTTAGGCATTCTCTAAGCTGCTGGCTCTGCATGTGGAAGGTCCTCCTCCTCTGAACTCACTCCAACAGGTCCAGGTCTTTTTTATGTTGAGGGCCCCAGAGCTGAACACAGTACTCCAGGTGGGGTCTCACAAGAGCAGAGTAGAGGGGGAGAATCACCCTGGTGGTCAAACTTTTTTTGATGCAGTCCAGGATATAGTTGTCTCTTTGGGCTGCAAGTGCATATTTGCTGACTTACATTGAGCTTCTCATCAACCAACATGCCCAAGTTTTTCTTTTCAGGGCTGCTCTCAATCTGTTCTCCACCCAGCCTGTATTTGTGCTTGGGATTGGCTTGACCTGCATGCAGGACCTTGCACTTGGCCTTGTTGAACTTCATGGTGTTTGCACAGGCCCACCTCTCAAGCCTGTCAGGGTTCCTCTGGATGGCATCCCTTCTCTCCAGTGTGTTGACCGCACCACACAGTTTGGTGTTGTTGGCAAACTTGCTGAGGGTGCATTCAGTCCCACTGTCCAAGCCTCTGACAAAGATGTTAAACAACACTGGTCCCATTACCAACCCCTGCGGAATGCCACTCATCACCAGTGTTCACTTGGACACTGAGCTGTTGACCCCAACTCTTTGAGTGTGACCATCCAGTTAATTGATTATCCACCAAGTTGTCCTTCTGTCAAATCCGTGTCTCTCCAATTTGGAGCCAAGGATATCAAAGGCTTTGCACAAGTTCAGGTAGATGATACTGATCCAATGCTTTTCCCTGGGCAACCTGTTCCAGTGCTTGTTCTTTTGGTGAAGAAATTTTTCCTAATATCCAGCCTAAATCTCCCATGATGCAACTTGAGGCTGTTTCCTCTTGTCCTGTCACTTGTTACCTGGGAAAAGAGACCAACACCCACCTTGTTACAACCTCTTTTCAGGTAGTTGTGAAGAGTCATAACGTCTCCCCTCAGCCGCCTGCTCTCCAGACTAAACAACACCAGTTCCCTCAGCCACTCCTCACAGGACTTGCTCTTTAGATCCTTCACTAGATTTGTTGCACTTCTTTGGACGTGCTCCAGCACCTGTGCATCTTTCTTGTAGTGAAGCACCCAAAACTGAACACAGTATTTGAGGTGCAGCCTCACCAGTATTGAATATAAGGGGTCAATCAGTTTTCTAGTCCTGCTAGCCACACTGTGGGACTTCACCACCCGCTGTGGTCCAAATGTGTGTTGATCAGAGCAGGCAGAGATCTGGAGGTGGAAGTATCAAAGTAAAGTTTGGATTCACCATACATAGCTTGAAGAGTAATGTCTACTAACGTATCAGAGGGCCAAGAAATATCTGCTACCTCTCAGAATTGTTCGTCTCTTCTGATATTTAAATGTGCAAATAGAATAATATAACTTCTAAAAATATGTTTTCAGAGTACTGTCTTGTAACATGCATGACTTTTTCTACAAATCTGTATTCATTTATAACAGTCATGTTTCTTTTAATACAAGTCCATTTGTGAAGCTGGAAGTTTGCACATCTGTTTCAGAGAAACAATATGGAAACAATAGAAACCTTCTCAAATTTGTGGTACTGAAATGAAATCCAAGACCACTTATAAATACAATCATACTTGGAGTGCTTAGATGGTAAAGGTAATTTTAGTCATTTCAGTATGCATTTGAACCTTTTGTGTATGTTCTGAAAAATAATTTGAGACACTTTCCAATTTCTATTAGGAAGCTTCTGGAGGAAGAATTTCCCACTCATTCTGGCAAGTTGTTAGAAAAATTACTCAGGTCTGTTATTTTTTATTAAAAATTTAAACCTAAACTTCAAAATATAGAACAGCTTTTTACATGAAGGAATGTATACAGATAGAAGAAGGGTTTACCATCATTGCAATACTAATCAAATTGCAAATCAATAATCAGCATTACATTGAGTTTGTAAAATGGTAGTGACTTGAGATGATCTGAAGGCCTCAGAGTAAATGGTCCTCTTCTCATTTGGTAATTAAAAATATTGGTTTTACATTTGTTTTCATCCTGCAGATGGAGCTCGAGTGCTACACATTCCTGGTTACCAGCTTTTAAAAATTTTCAGTGCTGCTTGTTTACAAGACATGCAGTGTCCA
Source organism: Syrrhaptes paradoxus (assembly GCA_013400615.1). Taxonomy (NCBI): domain Eukaryota; kingdom Metazoa; phylum Chordata; class Aves; order Pterocliformes; family Pteroclidae; genus Syrrhaptes; species Syrrhaptes paradoxus. The sequence continues at coordinate 56,192 of VZTO01009085.1, read as the reverse complement.
AATAGAGTACAGTTGACTGTACAGTTTTTCACTGTTTAGTCAACAGTTTCAGTTGTGTCTTTATAACAGATGTGCTATTACATAGCAATATGAAATAGGTGTCTAGAATATCTAAACTACAGAGGAAGAGAAGTTGACTTTTCTTTTGGAGTAGTTATCATCACTTGAATTTAATTCTGTGTTTGTGTTTCCTGTTGCATATTTTCCTCCTAATAGTTCGATGAAATAAAGTTAAACTAGGTAATCACATTTCTTTTTGGCTTACAACCCAAAAAGTACCAGGGAAGGTACTGTACTTGTTTTGGGTTGTCTGACCCTTCTTCCAGAGATTGTAGACTCTCCTTTTTTCCCTGAGTCCCAGGAAAAGCTCTCTGTTTAGCCAGCCTGGTTGTCTTCTCTGCCACTTTGCCTTTCTACAGATGGGGACGGCCTCTTCCTGTGCTTTTAAAATCACTCTCTTGAGGAATGTCCAGCCTTCCTGGGCCCCCTTGCCCTTCAGGACAGTCTCCCAAGGGACTCTCCCAACCAGCGCCCTAAACAGCCTAAAGTCTGCCCTTCGGAAGTCCGCATTAGTGGTTTTACTGGCACTCTCCTTACTTCACCAAGGATCGAGAGCTTTATCATTTC
>VZTO01009085.1:0-49582 GCA_013400615.1 Syrrhaptes paradoxus | reverse complement strand
AAGGATACTGTGGGAGACGGTGTTAAATGCTTTTCTGAAATCAAGATAGACCACATCTACTGCTTTGCCATCATCTATCTACCTGGAAATGTCCTCATAAAAGGCTATCAGGTTGGTCAAGCATGACTTCCCCTTGGTGAAGCCATGTTGACTGTCTCTAATGACCTTCTTATCCCTGATATGCCTAGAGAGAGCATCAAGAATAAGTTGTTCCATCACCTTACAGGTGAATCCTAGATACAGAAAGTTTTACTATTAGGAGTTAAAGTTTTGCCTTATCTTCTGTAATCTCACCTCCTTTATGCAGTTTTGTCACATAATATGCTGACAGAAAGGTTTGAAATTATAATCTAGAAAACAGCCTTCCCAAGGAAGTTATTTTGCTCTTCAGACCTGAAGTACCTGCTTCATAATCTATAAAATTCTAACCAATATTTCTGGAAAAGTGCAAAGGCTCATGTAATGCTGAATTTCAAGGGAGCATGTAACGAGAAAATCCTTCTTTCTAGTGCTATTTCAATGCCGAGTATAAAAATGTTTCTCTTTAATCCTAACCTTTAGTGGCTATTATTGCACTGAATGTATTTAGTACTGTTCTAAGCGTTCTACTGTTTCTTCTTCAGTAGTTAATAGATTTGAATTTCTGTTTCTGCTCTTTCACTCTTGGCTTCAAAGGTCATTTGAAAATCTCTTTGGAGAAGCAGTACCTCTGCCATGACAAGTACTATGTATAGAAAATACACTGATATTCATACAGATCAGTATGGCAGTATTTCAGTCTTCCTTTTTTTCTGTAACTTCCTATCAACCTGTTTCCAAGCAGAGTTTCATTAGGTTGGTCGTTTGCCTTAGATACAGTAGATTGTGAACACTGTCTGAAGTAGACAGTTTTCCTTGTTAATCATATGAATTCTAGAGAATGTATTAATTCAAGTGTGTGAACTTGTCTGCGAACACCTGGGAAGGACATAGGAGATATTATTTCTGCTTCACGCAGGTAGTGCCTACCTAAATATTTTCAGTATACATGAGGACAATGTTCTTTCACTAGAGGAACACTTTGCAGGAATCTGGACGAGACAGTCTAAATAAAGAGGTAAAGAATTTGGAGTATCAGCTATGAGGGAAGGATTAAGTTATTCCATTAATTATGAATTGACTTTACGGCATGAGAATACAGAAAGCTGGTGCCACATGTCAAGATCAACACATTTTCCTGGTTTTACTTTTAATGTAGTGCTCCTGCATCCAGTCTTTGCCACACATATGCCAAACTCAGCTCAAACTTGGACCTGGGACATGCTTTAAGTGAGGCACTACCTTTGAAGAATTTATAGATTATGTCAGAAATTAGGTAGACAAAAGAATAGTCTATGAAATATTATTATACAGCATAGTACCTGGTTGACACTGAAAGTCCATTGTAGTGGTTCTGATTTATGCATGCCTCCTGAGGTTTGCAGGTGGAACTGTCTTGAATCCTAAATACTTTTAAGTCTGTGTTACTTGAGAGAACATGTCTGTTGTGCTTTATTGCTGCAGCTATGGTAAGCAGATGTGTGTGAGCTGGAGCTACCTCATGGAAAAGTGAAAACTTTTTTTTTCCACCCTGTGGTATTGAGAAAAAGCACAGAAACAAATGTATGGAATTCATTGTCTAGGTATCAAAAAACAGTGGGAATGGCATTGGTGTAAGCTAACTTAATGTGACTTCCATGAAGAAGTCTGAAATATGAATTTGTTTTGATGTATTCTTTTAAACTAGTGCTTAAAATTATTTCTGTTAAATTCCAGTTTGGTTGAGTGTGTGTCTAATGAATGTAGTAGCTGTTTTAAGCTTCTGCCTTTGAAAAATCCAAACATATAAACTTCCACATAATTTATGCTTGTAATTTATAAGCTGAACTTTTTTTTTCTTTACGTCTGCTTGTGAAGATGTCTTTGCAAATTAGATTCCCAGAAAAAGAATGTTAGATATTTTTATGGTGCTTTGCTTGGTCTTAACTATGGCTAATGTTAAATTAGAAAATTACACACACAAAAATTCACTTTAGATATAAGAGGAAAAAGAAAGAGGTTTAATCTTGTGTATTTCAAGAGTGTCTCAAAGATGGAAAACGGTTTCTCAATCTTTTGCTGGTATTGATATCCTAACTTTGTAATGAAACCATGCACAGACTCACCCAGACCATGTAACACCTTACAGTCATACTTACCTACATGTCAGATGTTTGTTTTGATAGGCTTCCACATTGATTTGTGTGTGTTTTGTATGCTTTGAGTGACTTGTCGCAGCATATAAATTCAATGTGGATTTGAAACCAAAGTGCTGATTTATAAATTGCTTTTTATTGACAGTCATATGGAAATTGCTCACTTTTGCAAATGTTTACGTGATGTAATGATTCCAGTGAAACTATTCATGTAAAATAACAGTTCATAGAAATAAGCCTGAGAACCACGGAAATTTCTTTGTACTGGAATTTGACAATCATTATGTGGTATGAAGGATAAAGGAGAGGAAGGAATACTTTGTCTAAATGACAGATAAACTCCTTACCCTTGGGATCGAGTAACCTTTTTTTTTTTTTTCTAATAAGGCTGTCTCAAGAGATTATCGCCTTCCTTTCCTGTCTCCTTGGCCACTTCTTCTTGCCATTTTTTCCTTAGTTAGAGTGTTACAGTTGCCTATGGAGTTTCTTGAAATATAGATCCTTATACAATCCCAATAAAACAAATAAAAAAAATCAGCTACAAAGCCAGGGCCAGAAGTAAACTGTCAAAGACAAGAGACTTTTAAGCAAGCTTTAATGCTGTAGAAAGTGTGCATGACCTTCTGTCCACAGCACACTGCAAAAAAGATACAGACCTCACTCTTTGAGAGAACTAGGGACAGCATTTTGCTTGGATTAGAACCCTAAGTGATTCTCGCTTTTGATTAAATCCTTATATGTTTTATCAAGTCATTTTTATTAGGATTTTCTCATCATTTCAAGTTATATCATAGTACTAGTGCTTTTAAAATACACTTAGTTGATATTTTCTTTGCTTTACATACTTGTTTTCCTCTATGCATGATAGATCACTCACTTCAGTCAGACTAATTTTCTTTAAGGAAAGCAGTGATATTTGATTTAGCGAAGTGTGATGTTTTAAATTTTATCCATTCTTCTTTATGAACTGTGGATCAGTTACTTTTTGACTGATGAGGTTCTGTTTTTAATTTTCTGAAATGAAAAGAATTATAATCTTTTTCTTTGGTAAAAATGAATCCTTAAGTTATGTGTAAATTTAAGAAGCTAGTGTGTTCCTTTTTATTTGCATTTTTCTATTTTATTTAAGAAATTAAATATATCAGACTTGGATAACTGACATACAGAAAAGCAAGATTACTTCAGAACTGGTTTCAGAAATACTTTATTTATCTGAATAAAACCATTTACTTAGCTGAGGATTGCATGACTCATGTATTCTTTCTGAAATAATGTAGATTTTTCTGTATTCTTTACCTTAATAACATTCATTGTAAAGAAAAAATAATCCCACACATACTCTTTGTAGAATTAATGATTGGCAGTGATTTAAAAGCAGATTATACTGTATTAAACATAAACTGAGATTGTTTGGGCACAAAACCCAGAATCCCAGCTCTGAGATTTTTCTTGGCTAAGCATCAAAGCATGTTAATAGGTATAGTGTTAGCCTGGGACAAAGACGGGATTGTTACTGTGGTATATTTCATCCTGCTGCTACTTGGCAAGAGTCAGTGTATTTTTAGGTGAAGTTTGTGTGTGCATTTGTCTAGTCACCTGGAAAAAAGGATGCGTAGATGACCCGTGAAAATGCAGTTAGAATGATGGAAGGTGAGAATGTGTAATCCTTATTATACAGTGAATTGTTAGCATTGTACTGTGGGCAAGATAGCATTTCAAAGGGCTGGAGTGCTCTCAATTGTTTAGCTGCACATGTGATTTTTTTTGGGGGGGGGGGGGTAACATAATAAGAAGGATTTAACAGTGGTATAGCCATGTACTTTTTAATTGCTAAGTGTTCATGCTCCATTTCCTTTCTTTGTTTCAGCAGGGTTGAGTAGCATGGGAAGAGACATTTTGAGGTTTTAGTTTCTATTACAGAATACATTTTTTGTAAATACTAGCAGTACATCTTAAAGTGATACTGCAGTGAAGGATGACTGCAGTATGTTTGAACATTTTCTTTATTCATCACATCTGCTGTTTGTTTCTAGACAGTCAAGTTGTGGTATCATATAGTATTTTTATAATTTTATGTGCCTTACTACAGAGCCAAATAGGTACTTTTAATATAGTGTAGAACAAGTCATGTTCGTTATCGGACTCTTGTTGTGAAATCTTTATAATTAATAATGTTTCATGAATAAAAATAAGTGAAATTCAATTCTTGCTGAAGTTTTGTGTAAAGTTTTTGATTGTTAGTAGTAAGTAGTAGCTGTTGCTAGTTTGGTAAATAACAAGCCAAAATAAATTACGAACTGTGAGCTGAACGAATTTGGTTTGGAAATCTTTCAGATGGTAAAGATAACTGCTACTAAGTTGATTACTATGTTGTGGGTTTTTTTTACTCCTAAGATTGTAGCTACTACAATGTCTTAGATAAAAAGATATATTTCATATTATTCTCAATCCTGTTTTATCAAAGTGAAACATGCTGGTCATTTTTAGAGACCAGATCTTCACCAGGTTGTCTGCAAGTCCACCTATCATCTTTGCTGTTAAGTGCGAGAATAGATTTTCCATCATTTTTTTGGGGAAGAGCCTTAGCAAATTGTTGCCTTTCTAAGCCCATTTGCTCTTTGGCCTGAAAATACGATTTCTAATCAAAGCATCAGCAGCGTTACAGTGTTATCTTAGGAATTTACATCAACTTATCACTATATAAATCAATGGTGGTATTCAGCTATCTTATCAAGGTTTCTTTCTTCTACTTCGGTCAACATGGGAGCTCAGCTTTTTTTCTCTGAGACCTGTGCAGAGTAGGGTTTTTCTGTTGCGTCTTTCATCTTTGTTGTTTTGGATTTTTTTTACAGAAAGCACTCTTCTTTCCTTTGTTGTTGTTCCACAGGTATATAAGCAGCCTTTCCCAAACAAGCCACTGTACAGGACCTTTTCTAGGAGGTTTCCTTTACTGCTATATATGTACAGCAATATCATTTTCTGATTCTTTGCTATTAGCTGAATTTAATCAACCAGATTTTTAGTCCTTTCCCTACTGTTGTTGGGCTTCTACTCTGTTTTTGTTCGACTGTCACTTTGCTTTAACAGTTGGGCTTATTGGAGATCCCTTACATTGCTGTTTCCTTTGTAAAGTTTTCATTTTTCAGTTTTCTTTGCTGGCTGTTCCTCACACCAGTTTACATTATTGTGTGAGGCAATTGCTGCTGGGAGTCTGTTATTGAATTAGAGTTGAAATTATTGCAGAATATTTACTCTGATTACAAAATTTTTTGCATAGTAAAATGGTGGTTATTTCATTTGTGATGCATCAACTTTTTAAAATCACTTTGAAATTTTTAAGTTAAATTCTATCTGCCCTTAAGTACAATAAAAATTTGATTTTCCATCTAAAAGTATGTTTAATTTTTGTGAATACATTTGTATCTACATAATTTACCTTCTTATTTTTGTAGTTTTCTCATATTTCTTCTGAATGTGGGCATAGAATATTTGATGAAATTTTGAAGATTTTTTTTGCCAGTGTGCTCATATTTAAATCTGTTTTATTTGAAAATAGTAAGGGGAATAATTTGAGATAAGCTTTTAATAGCTAATGATGGTGGTTGCTTTAGTCTGCTTCCTTTATTTTAAGGGGCTGTTTTAAAGGTTCTTCAAAGTACACTTTATAATTATAGACTGTTAGCTGCATTGCTGCCTGCATACTTCTAGTGGATGTTGTATGAATCTTAAAGACGTGATTTCAAGAATGCTATTTCAGCTGAAATGATTCTTCGTAAATCTTTCTTCAATATTTCTAGCAGTTATAATTTTATTGAAGGCATTTATTCTTCTATCTTAATAGATAATACTTATATTTAAAAGAAAAAAAAAACTAGTGGTATTTTATAGAGGAACCAAACCCCTGAGCATTGTGGACCATATTTATAGGTTAGCATTCCTGGACTAAGTTCTGCAGTGAACTTTACAAATCCAGACTAGCAGAAGTCTTTCAGTTGTTCATTCTGATTTCTTGCATGATAATAGTACTGTTTCCTTGCAGTTGTGAACTCCCCCAATGAGAACGCTGTAGTTGGGTTTTAAGTTGAAAATATGTAGCGGATTCTATGGAAGTCAAAGCAATGTATCTGTTCTGTTTCTCCCTTTTTATTTTAAATGGTAGTAGTTGCAATTTCAGTCTTTGTTTTGTTGTTATTTTATTACTGGTTGATGGATTTTTGCCAGCATATTGCTAAAAATTTATGTGCTGTTTCTGCAAAATCTATCATAAATAAAGTCAATTTAGGTTCAGGTTTTATTTTCCATTGGTTTTTTTTTTGTAAAAGGTGAATGTGATTATATGACATGATGTTTGGCTTTCCACATGAACAATTTAAATATTTTATAGGTAGCAAAGAAATGGCAGTACTATTAATAATACCCTTCCAGATCAATCATTTTAGCATTATTTGTTCAACTTCACAGTTTCAAAATTATTTTATATATAAATTACAACTCTCTGGTTGCATACTCTCCCAGTTAAGATTACATGTACTTCACTTAAGTAGTAAATCATTTTAGTTGCAAAACATTTGTAACTTCATTTTTTTTTATTAGTTGATCGGCTATATTTTCAATGCAGACCTGCATCCAGTGATGATATGTATTGGTTTCTGTCACTTTGTGCTGATCTCTTGAATTTTATATTGAATGACACTAGTGTAAATAATGTTACATCTCGACATATGGCACTGTACATGGAGTTTACAGTCACAGAGACAATAAAAATTATTACCTCCTTTTGAAAACGTACCTGCATTATACTGAAATGCAGCCTGACTGAGAATATTGATAGAATAGCAAGTATGACTAGTATTCTGCTCTGGTCTTTTAAAGTGATACTTTTATATTTCAGAATTACATGCTCATAAACACAGAATCACAGAATCACAGAATCACAGAATGTTAGGGATTGGAAGGGACCTCGAAAGATCATCTAGTCCAATCCCCCTGCCGGAGCAGGAACTTCACTTCAGTGCCCTGTGTGCTTGTGTAATCTATTTTCGTCATAGATATTTATGCAAAATGTTTTCATAATAAAGCATCAACAATTTTGAGATTTGTGTGTGTGGGGGTGTGTGTGTATCTTTACTGCTACATTTTGGTAAGGAATTTGGAATTTGTTTTCTTTTACCCTCCATTTTCTTTCTGTGGCTTTACTTCCTTGAAATAAGTGGTAAGTTGGATAACTTCTTGCAGCTCAAATTCTGTGTCTTTGAGGATACAGGGGTTTATTTGAGAACAAGGGAGTAACATATGGCACTTTCAAGATAGATTCTCCAACCTTTTACTGTCATGATTTCTGTAATTAATAGTCTTACTGGTTCACTGAGTCTGAATTCAGTAAAACTGACTAAACATGGTAATAAGTATTACAACACATTTTAGGAATTGTCTTTTGAGGTATGAGCTTTTGAGGTTCATTGCTGGACAGGCTTTTTGTTGGTCAAGAGTCAAGAATATTCACAAACTGAAATACTCCCCCTTTTGATCAGAATCGTTTACACATAATTAAGGCAAAGCTATGTAAATAAACTGATTTTTTTTTTTTTTAAGAAGAAAAACTGTGTAAGGCATGGGTTCCGTAAAAAGTCTATACAGGCTGATTTCTGTTTCTTATAATCACTTGACCTTATATTAAGTTGAAGCATGTAGAATTTCGTAGAGTTTCATAAGTGTAAGCATGAAAAACTACTTTAGATGTTTTCTTAGAAATGTATCTCATGAAAATTATTATCACAAGCACTTGCATTATTTCTGGAAAAAGATCTTAAGATTTATTAATCAAGATTCTGGATAGAATTTATGTCAGCAGGAATAAAGAAGAGCAAGCTTGAGTCCTTATAAGGGTATATCTACTTCTAAATAGAAGAAGCTGTTTATTTAATGAAAATGGAAAACATCCAAAAAGCCTGGACTTTGAGAGGATAATGCAGAAAAGACTGCTATGGTCATTTAATCCAGTGCTTTACCTAATAGAGCATACTACTTCCTTGAATTCTTTTATCTCACTCTTATCCTTTAGTGGAAAAAAATCCCATTTTTTATGTAGAGATTTATGCTGAAAGATACCCCACTAAAGTTTTCTTTGTTGAAGTGCCTTTCTTGTTAAATAAATAAAAATGCTACTTCTTTTTAGCCTGCCTTTTTGCTCATCTTAGAGCTGTTAGAACCATTTTTACTCATCTGTTAGCCTTCTGTTAGCACATTTGTCTTCATTTGCAAATTGTGAACAAATCACCCTTGAACTTTGATAAATTAAGTAGATTGAACATTAACCTTTCTTTGTGGCGTTTTACTGTTTCCCCAGTCTTCATTGTGTGTAAACTTGGTCAGAAATTATTGTATGTTTTCTTTCTTCACACAAGGTAGTTTGGCAGTCTCTCATTTCTTTATGTCTACAAGTAGTAGAAATAAAGTATTTTTTTCCTGGTTATAAGTTAATGGTTCTGTCATTTTTGCTCAAGAACAGTTTATCAATGTCAGGCTTACAACTATCTTATGTTTCTTCTTTATAAGTAGCCATATAACATTATGATTTCCCCCTCTTCTTTCTGCCCCCACTTCTATAGAATTTCCCTCCTGTGTTATTCACAACCAGCACTCCCCATGGTTTAGAAATCTCTTTAAGTGTCTTTTAAAAAACACTTGGATGCAAATTGACTGACAGTGTTGATTTTTTTGTACTGCTTCGTTTTTAGTAGCTGTTCTTTCTATGACTCAAGAAGACAGAAAAATATATCATCATCAGACATCATATCTGGCTTTCTCAGAGAGCAGAAAGAGCTATTTAATCCTTTTTTCATTTCTTCGTTGTTCATCCTTTTCCATTTTTCAGACTTTGATCCCTAACATAAAAGGAAAATTTAGGAATGTTTGTTTTTCTATCTGCTCAAAGATGTGTACCTGTGTAACTTTATGTCTGTTGTCATAAGTAAATGGACAATGGTTATTTAATGATAACTTCTCTGTTTAAAAGTATTTTACTTTGTTAAAATAACATCCAAGGCCAAGTTAAAAAAAAAGTTTTCCCTGTTTGGTACCATTTTTTATTCAGGCATTTGGCAACAAATTATAAATAATCAGCTTTACCCTTTTCACTGTACATCTCTTTATTCTTTGTATTTCCTTGGACCTTGAGTATAAAATTAAAGGTGCTGGTAAAATCAGTATCAAGGCTAAATATGATAATTTGGAGAATTTTTTTAAAGAGAACTGTTATTTCAAAATACTGTTTCTTCTATTTTCTGATATGTTAAAAGTTGAAAATAGGTCTCTCTATAATTGAACACCTGACAGAAAACTGATGTGGTGAATTCTTGTAGTTTCTTCTTGTTTTGCTGGACAATGCCATGATAAAATGGTCTTTGTCCCAAGCTACCTTTACTAATAATTATACCAGGTATTGCCATTCTCTGTAGAGGGTGGCATTTTGTACAGAGTGCCTCTGTTACCAAGAAGGTGTGTGCTACAGAAAAGCTATCCAGTCAGCCTGTTACTCTCAGGGATGTCGGGATATTAGAGCATCTCACATAAGGGGAGAACCCTGGTGATACAGATAGTTATATTAATTGCAGTAGGAACAGTGGTACAAAATGCACAATTTCATGGGGCTGATTCTAGCCTGTGATCTTTTATTTGTCTCTTACCATTAACTTATTTCCTTATGGCATGTTTTCTAGTTCTCTTAGGTTCCAGAGCTCAGATAATTAGTGACACTGTCTCTTCCCTTTCTGCTAAATTAGGGGAATTGCTTTGAGGCATGAGAGAGAGAGGGGTCATAAAAGTGGGCAGAAGAGAATAATGTAGCATGATCCTGTGCTGCTTTTTTCTTATCTGCCCATTTCTATCTAAGAGAAATTACAGAAGAAAGAAGTATTGCTGCATGAGTGGGTAAGAAGGCAATTCAAATTTTAGTGGATTTTGTGCAGTGCTGCAGGAATGTGGCTTAACCGTCTGCAAAGAGAACTCAGTTTTTAAAGTTGTGTGAACCATGTTACTGGAATGTGGAATCAAAGTTAGTAAGTCCTGCCCAGCCTATCAGGTGACATGGAGTGGAGACATGGAGTGGAGACATGGTGTGGGGAAGCTTGTTGTCCTGGGTTAAGCTGAGACATAGTTAACTTTCTTCATAATAGCTAGCTACACTCGTGTGTATTCTTGCACATGTTCTTAGAGCAATGTATTTGACCATTTTGGACCATATAGTGGTGTGTGGGGTCAGCACGGCTTACTGAGTCTGTTTCTGGAACATCTAGGCTGTATTCAACCCAACTTTGAGAAAATGACTGCATAGTGCTGGTAACCCTCCAGAATGTGAAGACTTTATTAGAAGGTACTGTGCCAAAGTGTATTTGTGTATTTACCGGGTAAAAAGCCCACAAGGAACCCTCCCAGAATACTAGGGAGTCTTAATACCAGGCTATGCAAGTGTGTTGTTGCAAGCCAGCCTCAATCCAACTTACCTGATGGAAGGAACCAGTTATTGTTGGAGTTTGTTTGCCCTTTCCAGACTTCATCTGTCTCTAGAGATGACTCTTACAGGTGAGGCATGTCAGCCTTCTGTTGTCTCACATGTATGTCTGGCTAGATGCTTTGTCATCTGCTGCTGGATTCATATGGTTCTTCAGGTCAACAGTGGCTGGTGCTAGGTTAGACTAGTCATTCATGCCATGCCTCTGGCTCATTCAGTGTTGGATGTCTCTTTACTGAACCAATTGTACCAGGTTGTTCCAGGTTGTCATACATTGGCTGGGGGGTCTGCACCATCTACCCCAGTGGTGGCTGATGCCTCCACCCAGATGTGTTGCTGAAGGGAGAGGCTGCAGGGCAGACCTCAGTCTGCAGAAAGTGCCTAGACCTTTTTCCTGGGGCAGGGACAGGCAGGGGACATGCCTGCAAAAGCTGTGCCCAGTTGGAGGATCCCCTGCAGCAGGTGATTGAGCTGCAGGAGGTGTTGAGAAGGCTGTGGAGCATCAGGGAGACTGAGAAGGAGCTAGATAGCTGGTTCTAGCGCAGTCTGCAGTGGACCCACAGACCATGGGAAACAGCTGAGAACTCCACCAGCACACACAGAAGGGAGAAGGGCAAATAATGCAGAAGAATGGAAGCTTGCAATGGCAAGGACCAGCAGGAGGAAGGTTTCCCCCGAAGCCTGACTTGCCCTTCCAGAACCGCTTCACCTCTCTGCACACTGAATAGGAAAGATCAGTCACATCAGGAAAGATGCTGAATCTGAGTAAGGCAGCCTGATCCACTCCTGGTATAACAACCAGCACAACTAAGAAAAGGCAATGGGTGATAGTAGTAGGTGACTCTCTTCAGAGTGGTACAGAGGCACCCATTCGTCAACCTGACCAACACTCTAGAGAGGTGTGCTGCTTACTTGGGGCTTCCAGCCTTACTACCTGGCCTTTCATGGTCCACTGTTATCCACTGCTGTTGTTTCAAGTGGGTACCGGTGATACAGCCAGGAGCAGTCTGAGGAGTATCAAGAAGGATTACAGAGCCCTGGAAAAGGTGGTTAGATGTGTGCTGAGGATGTATTTGTAGTCTACAATAAACATGAGGTTTTTCATAGTCCAGAAAATCCAAATTGTGATATCAAAATATTTTGTTCATACTCCTTGTTTGGCTATGTTCCAACTACTTGGTTTCTTGCATACTTTTTTTGATAAATTTAAACTGACATATAATTCTCATCGCTCTTTTCATTAGTTCTCATTTTGACTCATTGTGTACTTGAAAATTTGTGATCCTCTCAATAAAAGGGTTAAAGCACATTCTTTAACAACTTCCTCAGTTGGACAACAGCAAAGCATACCATAGTCACAGCTGGATAATTTCAGAGAAAAATCACTTTTTAATGAGAAGTATATCAGCAGTACAGAGCTTTTGAAGTTCTTCTTAAGTTTGGCTGATAAGCAGCCACACTGAGCTCATTGATGGAAAAGCATCATTTGCTGAACAAGCCTCCTACTTAAGACTGGAAGTCATAGTTGCATCATTGCTTGATTAATTGGCTGCACCTGTCACTTGTTAGCAGCTCTAATCCAATAGTCTCTGAACCACGTGTTGAAAGGTCAGCAGGAGCAGGACAGAGCCTGGTACACTGGGAAGCATTGTTAGATGCAATCTTAGTTTCGCAGCCTGTTGAGCTTGTTAAATTCAAATTCTCACTTTTCAACTCATGACCTGAGCGTCCCAAAATGAGAATGTTGCAAATAACTTGAAAGTACAAGTACGTGGTTCTTTTCCTTCAAGGCAATGCTTAATTAGGAACACTATTTTTTTTAATAAAATATATTAAATTTGTGAGTTTGACTATTGCAGTGAAAGATTCCTTACAGCTTTGGTCTTGTTGAAGTCGGAATGTAATTAAAAATATAAATATGAAATATATAAATATAAAATTCACATGTACCCAGGGAAAAATATATCTCTCTATATATACATATACACACGGCACATACACGTAAGTATTTGTTAGTATTTAGGTGTCCCTTCCATGTCACAGAATTTGAGTCCTCAGCTGTCTCAGGTGCTTCTCATTTTGCTGCCTTTTGTCACATGATTCTACTTGAGGGATAGAATTTTCAGTATAGTTATTTTATAAGAATAATTATGTTGATGTTTCCTGATATTTATATATTCAAACTATCTTTTAATTCCAGTGCTTTTGAGCTAGTTAAAATAGTTTTGAGTTCTTCAATACATCTTTAAAGTACTTGCTTTCTGGGTATGTCATACTGTGTATGCATTTTGAAAGTATATCTGAGTATCTTGCACTATAATTTGAGAAAACTTCTATGTTTTGCAGTTTTTCTACATTTTATAATGAGCAAGTTGGTAAATTTGTTTAAACAATTTGAATAAGCTACTTAGATTTTTCTGCACATAAATGTAGAATACTGGTGCATTACCATCCTTTGTTTTAGAGGAACAATTCTCATACCATTAAATGGAACTTAGAAATTTAGAAATTTTCTAAGTTTAGAAATTTCATAACATTTTTTGTTATATTTTGCTATTTTTTCTATTGTATGCAAAACTTCACATACACAGAAGATGTAATAAGACAGGATTTTGGTATTGATGGTTGTTGCTAAGAAAATAAGCAAGTTTAGCAGGTGGTACTTTACATTACTTGACTGATTCTCTTGTAACTTTCTTTATCAAATAGGATTGTTCTTGTTAAAAATAATTATATGTACCATAATAGTGTAATACATGTTAATAAGTATGGGATGTTGTGTCAAGCTCACTCCAAACAATCACTCTGGTGACTGTTTAGATTCTCTTTGTGTTTTTTCCTCTGTTTTTGAATATATTGTATTAGTAGGGTCACTTGTTGTAGCTTAGAATTCACTGAAATTTTTGAAACTACAGCATGTGATGACACTTATACTTTAATATAGGTGGCCTACATTATTATTATTATATTAATGTATATAAGTTAGTTCAAAGTGGTCTTCAAATATTGTGCTTGGCCACTGTTGTAGTTTTGAACCTGGCGAGCAGCAAAACACGACAACAACAGCTTGCTATTTAATACAGTGCTATCAGGCCACTGGTTAAAAATTCTGCCTGGATGAACAGGTAAATCTATAATTTCTTTTTAGAGGACAGGACATTATTTGTCCTTTCCGTAGGCCCTTTATGGAATCTGAAATTTTTCCTTAAACTTTTTTTTAGGAGTTTAATAGGGTTTTTTGTAAAGCTTTATGGAACAAGATTAGCTGCCAAATTCGGTCACTGTAAATAGTATTAAGACTGTAGCCTGATCTGACCAAAATGGTCCCCATTTTCCTTTAATATATGTAGGTAGTCCAAATGAAGATGCTTGAGCAAAAATGTCACCTCTCTGTCTTCCCTGTGAAGTAGAAATTACTTCATCTTCTCAGAAAACAGGAGAGGAGGATGGGTAGGAAGAACAGGGATGAGGGATGCTTTTAGAAATAGGCCGGGAAGTGAAGAGTCAGATGAATATGGTAGACAAAACCAGGAGGATTGAAGACCTGAGAAGAATATGAGGACCAGGCCAGCAAGGAGCACATGAATGAGAATGGCAGGATTAGACTGTGATGGGTAGGGATTTGTGAGAGAATAAGTAACGAAAATCAAGTGACTGACAGGATAGAGATGGAATGGATAGATAATGGAGAATCTGACTGAGGGCAGGATGAGTTTATTCTCATTCGCTTTCTGACATGCGCAGTTCTGAGATGGTCTCCTGGCCCCATGGAACACAGGAATCATGTTTCTTCAGGAAAGAGTATAAGTTGGTAGGATTTTCATGACTGAATTAAAATTTTAATATTAATTGAGGGATTGTAACATCTAATTTGGATGTCGTTGGATGTGTAGGGAATGGAGGATATTTCTGAATGCGTGGACATTAAATACTATCCAAGTACCCACATTTGTGATTTATTATTTCTGAAAAAAATTGGCAAGCAATAGCAGTGACTTTAAGTATAGCATATCATTATTACAGAAAGGGCATTATGGCAGTAGTGGAATTAAAAGTATGTGTGTAGTGGAATTAATTGTACATAGAACAGGTAACAGTGACTCAATCATTTGTGGCTGTTTTTGTTGTGGTAGAAGATAGGGGGCCATGCTAAATTTTATGGATATATTTGCCTTCTTTAAGATAGCATCCTCAAACAAGTAAGTTGTATGGCTGTTTTAGTGACTAGAACACAAAATGGAAAAAAATATTTTTACTGTGAATTGAGCTCAGCAATTGCATAATCACCTCCAGGAAAAGAAGATGGACTTGATGAGTTAAGCTTTCTCTGAAATGCTATTTTATTAGAAATTTTTTTCAATTTTTTTTCCTTTTTAATGCATATTATCTGTGAAAGATTCAAACTGATATCTTCTTCAAGACTTAGGAGTATTAATTGCAATTTATTTTGGAGTATTCTGATGATTTATTTTGTCATGAAGATGTGATCCAGTTTTCAGATTGTTTCATAGGTGCATAAAGTACTCAGTTTTTTTCTTGCAGTTCACCATTGGACAGTTTACTGTTCATTCACAGTAGCTTAAGACAAATAATAAACCACTGCTTAGGTATGTTCAAATTGCTATATGTTTTGAGTATAAGATATGGTATCTGAAACTAACCATTTTCTTTAATTACCCATAGAAAAACAGATTGTAAGATTTAAAACAAACAAATAAATCACTTCGGCCTTCTAAAATGTGAATTTGTATATCAGGTTTGTAATATGTTTGGAGTTAAAGTAACCTTTCATCAACAAAACATGTTTCTCTCATTTGCAAAAGTGACTGCTTGTGGCAGATTAGGGCACGGACTCTGATAGAGGGTAAGTCAGAATACTTTATTACCCTTTTACATCAGTCTTTATAGCTAGGCAGCTCCACACACATGTACCCGATGCGAGCAGTACTTCTATTGGTTAATTACCATTGTCCACATGCCCTGATTAGCTTAATGATTGACTGAGCCTTGTCTTCTACATTCTTGCTGTGTTTGCTAGTTCTCATTGGTTTCTGCCATGTCGATCTTTTTATACTTCCCTCTTTTGCCTGTTTGCTTGCTTCAAAGACAGAGCTTCATATCTTCGAGGTCAAACCTTAATCCAATTTCTTCTTGTTCTACAACTGCTTGAATGAAAAATAAATATTTGGTTACTTAAAATAACGGTATTTTTAATGTATGTAGTTGTATTTCATGCTGAGGATAATATCTTTATGATAAATATTTTTAATGCAGAATGTAATTGAATTAAATGTGGCAATAACCTTCAATTGCTATAGAAGTGTAGAAACTGAATTAAAAGCAAATTACTATTATTTTTTAAAACAAGTGCATAATCCGATGAAAACAATATTTTTAATTGAAGCTGGTTTTTTTTAGTGCCCAGAAAAAAGAACTGTAGTTCGTAGAATTTTAGCAGTATGTTAAAGCAATATTGAGACACCATCTTATGCCCTTCCTGTATAACTGAATTCAAACCTCTTTGAAAAATATACATGCCTACCAAGAAAACTGTATTTATACCATTTTATATATTTATCTAAATCCAATGATAATTTTAAGGGATTACTATTACAATTAAAACTGTTAGAATCTTGTTATTTTTATTTGGCATTTCTTCAACAGAGGCGGTCAGAATAATACAGTCATCCTTAATTTGAGATTATTTTTTTAGTCACATAATATAGATTGCTCTCCAGGTCAGTTTTACAGGCTGTCCCTCAAATCTTAACCATAATTTGTGTGATCAGAGGTTTCTCCTGTGAAATTTTCAATGGCCAGGCAAAAGAGGAATTGTTACTGACTTTTACATGAATAGATGTTGGTTTCATCCACTTTTAAAGTTCAAGGAAGAAGGTGAGCCTGTTTAACTTGTTCAAGGCCATACAAAATAGTTATAGTTGGCATCTGCAAAATTGTACCTGCAATCTGTACAAGCAAAGCTTCAGTTTCAGTTGTAGCCCTTTCCTGATGGGAAGTTTAAGGGATTAAGCAGCTGTTTTCATAGCTGTGTAACCAATAAGGTTGTATGATATTGGTGGGGGAAAAATGCATTCATGGGTGTCTGTTTTCATTCAAGCACTTCCTCCACAAATTCACTGCCCAGTAACTTTCAGGATCGCTGTGTTGTTTTTTTTCATTGACTGCTGCAATGCTAGTTGGAGCCTGTTGGCAGAAAAGGAGGGTTTTGAATGGTGGCTATTGTTCTATTCATGTTAGAGCCCTCTGGCTAGAGGATCAGCAAGAATGCCTGCTAAGATAAAATGACAATGTTGTCTACTGTTCATGGGAATAACTTGCTGATAAATTATGACAGTACAAAAGCCCTGAGGGCTGAGGGTGGGAAAAGCTGTATTACCTTTCATGCATTGGTGAGCAGAATTCTTATTTAGAAGCTAATTCATCCATTAGTACCTATTAGGAAGTATAATTTCTAAGTGCATCTTGCACAATAAACCTTACTTATTTGTATTGTTATGGTTTATAAAATAATTCTTGAAATAATTACCAATCATGGGATTCTCCTTCTGTCTCTCTGCTATTATGTCATTATTTTGATGTCAGAAGATTTAAGGTATCATCTAATCCTTACAGGGCAAGGAGTTATGTAATGTTTATTAAATAAGTAATTCCCAGTACTCTTACTCAAACATGTATTCCAAAAGGCTAAATAAGAAGTTCCTCTCTTTCTCGTACCTCCAAATCTTTGAGTAATCCTTAGATTCAGCCTAACTGTAGGTAAGGTTTGGTGCCATAATTGTTTCATCAGTCTCTATTAGAATACTCCAAAAGATACTCAGCTTGATTTAAATACATTTAGAACAAGTATTATTTATGATTATTATAGTGTTATAAAAATGCATGCTTCTAAATACCTCTGGAAGTAAAATGTTCTGTGGGTTTCTGAAACATTTTAGTATGTACTGAAGATTGGAATTCTCAGAGAGTGGTATTTCAGCCTTACAGTAATGTGTGCTTTTAGAAATTTAATGACAATGTTGAAACGTAACTCTTAGGAACTAAGTTTTTACCGTACTTCTTAAAGATGTATTTCTAGGATTCATATGTATTTGAAGAAGAAAATATAGTCAATATTCCTTTAGTTCCCTCTTTTTTTCCTGTCTTGAGTGATCTTTCTTACATAAAATCATTGCATTGTAATTATTGGTCATTCATTTCTATACTGAAAAACTTTGACTGTGTATAGTATTGAAACTGGTGAACTACAGATGTTTGTATTGTGGCCTGGGTAGTTTTTCAAGAGTGAAAGTCTTGTCACGTGGAGTGAACAACCATTCTGAATAATAGAATTAATCTGTTACCTTTCAAGTTCCTACTGTGGTTGTACAGTCAGATTCATAGCCATGTATCTGGTTACATCTGTGAAACTCCATCAAGTTTGTGAGGCTATCCCTTACCTTAAGATCTAAATAATGTGTATTGTAATCTGAAAGAGTGAAATGAAAATTATGTTCTTAAAGTACTTGCAGGTGATTATGTCTTGGAGCTTCAGTTGTTGCAAATGTGCTGGGTTCCTGGACAACTTGGAGTCTTACTGGAATCTCAGGAACCAGTCTTAGAGTGTATGGATTGCTTACCTCTGTTTTATTAAATACTAAAAATTGTTCAGACTTGTGTCTGAAGGTTCAAGTCATTCTTAAATCTTCTGCCTGAGGGTCTGGTCGGACAAGTAAATGTAAACCAGAGTATAAATATAAAGGGATCTATAATTCTGTGTGGTGACTCTCACTCTAGTAAAACTGTTTTTTCTGGCTTAACTTAATTTCCTTCAAGCTTATTTGAACGATGCCATGACAAAACTTTTTATTTTCAAAAATAAAGAGTGCATCCACATGGGGAATATACATTGTTGTAATAGTAATGGTCAGCTGTAGACTAAGCCTCTGTTCTGTGCATAATCTTTGGATTCTCTTTTTCTAGCTATGCAGAAAGAAGCTTTAATACAGTCTTTGTTTGACTTCTAAGACTAATCTGAATGCAGTACTGAGTAAAATACTTTCTGCTATTCTGTCATTTGTGTGACCAAAATTACATCACCCATTCCTCCTTTGCCCAAAGAGTGGAGGAGGTCTGTTCCATCTACCAAGAGAATCAGTCAAACACTGCAGGTACAGGAACTCTGTCCTGATTTCCTCAGATCTGCAAGTTCTTGCATTGCCAGAGGATGGGACTTGAGTTGTGAAAACCTTTGCATGCGAGCTGAGAGTCTTTGTATGTAACATACTCTACAAGGGCAGGATCAATCACCTTAAGCTTTACAAGCTCAGCAATACATACTGTGCATAATAGTCAAAATTTTTTTGCCATACACAGGCTCCATTCCCCTCTCACACAAAAGATCCCATGTCATACCACAGGATCTTTGATTGTTTATTCTGATAGTAGACAAGAGATTTGGTATTACCCTCTCTGAGGCCTTATCTCCCTTTTTCATGCTAAATTTCAGTTATGGTTGTATTAGTTTACAGTTTGAAGCCTTATAGTTGCCAAGGAAAGAAAAAACCTATATTCAAAATGGATACTTAATTGGAGTTATGGAGGATTATAGTTGAAAGTGTCTGGTAAGGAGCTCTCTGCAAGGAATTTCAGCTTTTGAGGTTAGTATTTCACAGTGTAATGTTGTATTTAATATTTTAAGGTCTCTTCCTACAGTCTGTCCTTCTTTTCCTTGTAAATCAACCAAGAAATATATTTTATGCCATCATTGATGTAAACATTTTTTATTATTGCATTCTTAGGGATCTAAAATTAAAGGAAATAGGTTTCCATTGCCATGAGAGGTCATTTATATTTATTGAAAAAGAAAAGAGGATTTTTTTTAAAAAAATGTGGTTTTCACCATTAAAATAAAGATCTAAAATACATGCAATTAAGAGAACTTCCCAATACAAAAAATCATTATATTAAGTATTAATTGTATGAATTTCTTATCTCTGAGTCTTGTGATTGTATGCTAAAGGGTATGTTCCTTTAATGTAGGTACACAAAAGCAGAACAGCTAACAGATCTGACAAATGCCATAAACTAGCTTACTGATTATGAAGATTTAAAGACTGAACTAAAAACCTAAATGATAGAGGGGTGACCGTCTTGCTTAGTGAACGTGAAAATTTATTTGACAATTACAAATAATAATGAGCAGGTCTGCAGTTTTATAGACAGCATTAATTTACCTGTCTCTTTTTAATGACTTATTTTCCCAATACCCCTAGCTCTAGCATGTGCATTTTTACCATTTACTGTGCGCGCCTGTTCCGACCCTCATCAGAATCCGACTGACTTATTTCACTTTCCTGTAAGAAAATTAACTGAGGAAAGGCCATAAAAAGTGTGCTTTTGGAAAAGGAGTAAGGCTGCCTAAACTAGAGGTTGTGGTAGAGGAAGGAGGAGAGATTAAGAGGGAATGGTAGTGCAATACCTTGTCTTTTCAGTGTCAGCAGACTATTAAATCCGCTGAACTATTCATGAGAGCTTCATCTATGTATATGGGTAAATCTCAAAACATTTTGTGTAGTATTTCATGGTGTTGGTTTCCAGCTGTCAAATTTTATTAAAGCCTGTTCACTTTTTTTCCTGTATTCCCCTTCTGAGCTTTACCTTTCCATTAAATCTTTGTTATAGTTACAGATAGAGATGTTACTTAACTGTGAATGAGAAACGTGGGCTGTTATGATGTTATGGTAGAAAATATTTGTTGAAAAAACATGAAATAATTTGATTTCTGCAGAATTGGTGCTATTGGAGCACTCACCCTGGAAAAGAAGAGGAGTGACAGACAAACTATTTTGGTACAGAAAATCCTAATTTAAGATCAGATGTAAAGATTTCTCTCATGACTGTGCCTGCAAGACCTGCAGTAGTACGATGTCATACTACATCCTGGGAAAGACAGGAGACCTCAGTTTCTTAATAAAAAGACTGTGTATGTGAGAATAAGATCTTTCAATTATTTTAAAAATTATTTCCTTATTGCCATTAGAAATTGAAGGACATGCTTGTAAGAGCCTGAGAAGCCTTATATTGTCCCATAGCACGTTGCCAATAGCAAAATTTGCTACTACAGCAGGAATGAAAGTACATCAGTGAAGCTTATATGGTCAATGTCTTGCCACTCCTTCCATTAGTACTGTTCTTCCATTAGTGACTACAACAGTCTGGTGCAGAACAGCAAGTTTCTTCCCACTGTTCTCTTGGGAACTTACTTTACTGGATGAATCTGACATGCTGAATTCAAATACATCATCACATGTTTTCTCTTCTTCAGATGTGTTTTCTAGGACTTACATGGTATTGGTTCTGCTCACTTTGTTGGGTTCAGGTGAAGTCAAAATGAATTGAAAAAGAGGAATTCTTTTTAACTTGATTTCCCTCTCTCCCTTCAAGTTTTTGAACAGAAAGCTAGAGAAATTACTGATTACTTTAAAGTTCTGTTTTCTTTCTTGTGGCATACCTACTGCTATAGCAGTCTGCCGTGCCACTGTGAGAGCTTGTTATCCTGTTTTTTATATCTGCATAGTTCATTTCTCTCTCAGTTTTTCCTCTTTCCTATTTAATTTTTCCATCTGATTTACTTTGACCTTGTGTTCAGCATTGTCATACATTAGATTTGAATTTTTTCTTCCTTTCTTTCTTGTTTCCTCCTGCTTCTTTCCAGTTGCTTATATTATCCACTGCCTAGACTGATTTAAGATTTTAAATGTATGCTACCAGAAATTCTAAATATTTTCATTATTTTAATTTTAAGGCTTTATCTTTTTATAGCAGGACATTTTAAAACCTGATGTATTTCATATTAATTTCTTGAAAAATACGCCAAAATGGAATTCACGTGCACTTGATGCTCTTTTCAGGCTTTAAGTGTTTCCAACTAATGAAACAGGAAAAAATTCCTCTAGTGCGAAATGAACCATATGATGCCCTCCAGCTCACCCTCTGCAGAAGAGTCTAGGGTTACATGAACTTTTTGTTGATCCATCAATAAAACTGCATTTTTGTCATGGCTGTCATAAGAGTTATGGATTCCATGATTTTAATGTTTTTTTAAAAATATCTATGACTGTTGACATTGTGGTTTTTTGCATGTGTGTGGGAGGATGTGATGGTAAACAGTGTGAATCATTTTCAGTGAGAACTTTCAGAGCTGCCAAGTTAAGCTTTGAGCTCCATGGGAAGCAAGTGGAGAACAGGAGCTAAGCAGCAGTTCTGCAGTAACACACAGTATTAGGCATGTGAACTCTCAGTGAGAACTTCTAATTCTTCCAGAGGTATACACTTCCACTTCCTCTTCCTCAGACCTCTGTTACTCAGAAGGGTCGATAACTATATAGAAATTCCTATTTCACATCATGCTGCAGTTCTCAGAGCAAACTGCACTCTAGTTTTTGGGAAGGTTTTGCATTTTTTGGTGGAGTCAGGTGCTTGAACATCTTGATATAAGAAACCATGGCATATGACACTTTGCACTGCATTTCTGTAATCTCTAACCTTTTACTTCAGCTCATGCTCTTAGCTGTTAAAAAATATTTAAGGAAGAGCTCTTACAAATGGTTGTTGATTATAAACACTTGAATCAATTTCAATAAATGCTGTTTTCTGTTTTGCTTTGAAAAAATGATAAATTGAAATAGCAAGATCACGCAGTTTGTGGGTTTTGTGATTCCTGAATTTGTCTGGGACTAATGTTTGCAAATAACTTTAGGAACATAAATTAAAACTGCATTGGATTAAATACTGCTTTAGAAATTAATCTGGTTTTACCTTAAATGCCTCCATCTTTCCCACTTGTCTATATACACGTGCCATTGCCTCGTAATTTGATACTTAACAGATTTTTGGCTGACATATTGCTTTTCAAAAGCACACAAAAATAATACGCAACTAGGCTTTGTGTTAAAGATTGGTTTTAAAGAGAGATATTTACATTCATGTATGAAATGCATATGTTGAATGCTACTTACTGTTAATAGCCTATGGCACTTTGTAATCTGCCTCAAGTGGCCTATCCTTATGATTTAAAAGAGCTGGAAAACTGGTTATGCTTAATCAAGAAGTATTTTAACCTGTGCATCCTTTCTCCTAATGAAAGAGTCTGGTTTGGTTTTTGTCTGTCTAGGTAAACTGAGTTTTGCAACTGTGTTGCACACCAGAGTACAGGGAGTTTAGGCCAGACAAGCTTCTACTTGATGAGTAGACCCGATACCATTGAGGCACCATGTCCATTCAGAGAAGACCACTGTTTTCAGTTTTTGATTTTGGAAGTCCATCTTTTTCTGTTCAATGTATTAAATTCATGGGATTATTTTCTGATTTTCTATCAGTATAATATATATAGATAACATATGGGGCTATATTGTTAGCGTCAGAAAAAGATGGGATCTTCCAATACTAGTGGCTTGTTATAAAGGGACATGACTTAATTTTTTTGTTCTTAGTTTTTGAAGGCCAGAAAACATCCTTAGATTATATAATCTGACTTCTTGTGTACCACTCATTCACTTTCACAGTTACCCAATACTGAAACTAATTATTTAATGTTTTAGTCATTAAGCAGTTATTGTTAGTTATATATCCCTGGATTGTTATATGCCACAGCCAGAAGGTTCTACTGAAAAATACATCACCAGTACTCAAACACATAGTATACTAGAGAATACATTAAGACTTGCCCGTATTAGTGGGCAGTCTGTAGCAAGAAGGTGAACTCTCAAAATTTAATGTCAGCTGGACCTGTGGAGAAAGTCCCTTGTGATACCCAGTTAGACGTTTTGGGTCTTTATCTCAAGATTTTACAGGTTTTTTTTAAAACTACTGACAAGACTGATGTAGCCCCTCTGATACTTTATCCCCATTCTATTTTAATCACTGATTTTGTAGAGGAAAGAAAAGAACTCCAACAAATTGTGTGTCCTTGTTTGTGTAGTGCCATACATTGTTGTCATTACTGCCTTAATTCAGAACTGCTAATGTTGTGGCCATGTTAGCAGAACTGCAAACCTTATGCTTTTCACCATAGACTGTAAAGTATGTGCAGGGAAGATGAGGCTGTTTGTTGATGAGTAATAAAAATAGGTCAAAGGCAAATGTTATATTATTAAGATAGGAAGATTTGTGTTTTTTCTTTTGTCACGTGCAAAGTGTTTTTAGTGAGTATATGGATTTTAATAAGTATATGCTTACTGCCAGGTAATTCTTGGGTAAACAAAGGCCTGTTCTATTCTACTTGCAGAGAATCATTTATGAATCTAGGAAGAGAGGTAAAAAAAGGACCTTCGAGGGTTGTCAGAACAGGCCCCTGCTATCGCAGGTACCAAATTATGCAATCCCTTTCATGAATTTATCAACACTTATTTTAAGAAGGAGTGTGCTGTTTTTTTCCTTAATTTAGATAGGTGCTACCATGTTCATATATTTTCACTGTTACATTTGGATATTTTTCTTTTTGTCATGTCAGAGTTTTACCTGGACATTATTTTTTGGAAAAGTGTTAGACTACTCTCAGAACCTAGCTATTTATATGTAAGTGGGCTGTTTCAGAGTTTTTCGTCTAGAAGCATGGCAACTGGCTATGTTCCCTTTCCCTAATGCACTTACAAAGTTATCTTTTATTCTGCTGCTTCTCTCTTCACTTCTTCAGTATACATGCTTTTCTAAATACATCCCTTACTACCATGCTATCTAGAAGTCTACAGGTGTCTTCAGCAAAAATCTGGAAAAATAGACTAGGAATTTATTCCATTCTTGTCATTATGTCCTTCATTTATATGGCTGACACCTGTGAACTAGACTAGAGATACCCTGAGAACAAAAGGAAGAAAAATTAAAGCAGGCATATTTTGCTCTTAATTTGCTGTTTACGTGTTAGAGATTATCTTCATTCTTTTGTTTCACAAATATGATGACTGTTTTGTTTTTATGAAGTCCAGCAGTTTTCTTTGACTCAGAGTTATGATTAGATGCAGGAATATTTCTGCCATCAAATAAGTCAGATTTGTTCAGAAAAGAATAGAAGGAGTTTTATCTGTTTATTAAGAAGATTGTATCTGTCTACTATGCATTCATGAAAAGTAGATCCGGAGTAAGATCTAACCATCTAATTTAAGAAAACAAAATTTGCTCACAGTCATCATTATAAAGCCAAATATTTTTTCACATATCCTTCATAGATTATGCAGAGCCTGGAAGAGACTGGGAAAAGAGTATTTCCGTCTTGGTCTGCATGATTCTGGCATTAACTCAAGTAGCCAGGGGGTTTGCCCAAATACTTGAGCTCAAATATTCTAGAACAACTTTGGTAAGTACAGCAGATCTAAAGGACTTTCACTGTATTTTCTTTCCAGCTCTTTGTAGGTAACTATGCAAAATTGCAGTGTTAAAGTAGACTGTCTCTGTGTTTAAGTGAGTAAATGATGCCTAATTCTGTCACCTTCATACTAATGATTGTTCAAAGAGAATAGTACATGATGGAGACTTTGGTCAGAAATCTACGATTTGCACATTTCGTTTTTAGACAAAGGTTTGTGTTCTGGTCTATGAATCTTAGTTAACTTTGGGAACTATAGGTTTTTGAATGCTTGGCAAGGAAATATGTTTATTTTGGCTAAGAGTGTGGAAACATGAAACTTTCCATTTTCCCATCGTGTAAGCTAGAAATAGAAAAAAGTAGCATGGAGCTATTAGATTGTCTAGTCTGACCTTCTGTATACCATGGTTTGTCCCACTTACCCTTATTGTAAGCCCCGTAATCTGTGTTTTTTGAAGGCAGAATTTGTGTCCAGTTGCAGAATATATTTTGGAGAAGTGGCTACGTTGATGTGAAGACAAGAAAATGTGGATAATTATGCTGCTTCTTTTGGTAGTTTCTTCTAGTGATTGAGTATACCTGCTATGAAACATTTGTGCCCAATTCAGTATTAGCAAATATGTCTTTTTGCTTTTCTCTGATTAAGGTTGGGTCTTTCTCAATTCTGAGTGTTACTTCCTCTGATTTCATTTGTAGACTTATACTGTCCATCTTCTCAATCTTTTTTTTCTTGGAAAGAGAGAATAGGCAGTTTGTTCTGGTAATTGAGAGGAGACTATAGAGGTGGCCCCTGTGAGGAACTGCTGGAAGTTCCTCCAGCTACAAGGTTTTAGTAGTGGCGTGGGGGGAGTACTACTGAGATGGCCCCTGTGAGGAGCTGCTGGAAGTTTCCCTGGCTCCACGCCAGACCTGCCCTGGCCAGGGCCTAGCCAGTCAGTGCCTCTGCAAATGACATATTGGAGAGGGGGCACAGCATTGTGAGTGGGGGCCTGGCCGTGGGCAGGGCCTGGCCCAGCCGGTCCATCCCGCTGCCTGCCCATCCTCTTACACAACCCAGCCAACTGCAGCCCCAGCCTCTCCCGCAGCCCTGGCCCAGATGACCCCATGCAGCCCCCATCCAAGAGCCAGGAGTTTCTGAGGAGGCAGCAAAAGAACCTGCAGCGGAGAGAGGAGCAGGGTGTGAGAGAGACAGCTACACAGACACGAAGGTCAGTGAAGACAAAGGGGAAGAGGAGGTGCCAGAGCAGAGATTCCCCAGCAGGCCATGGTGAAGAGCATGGTGACACACCATGGAGAGCAGAGCTCACCTGCAGCTCATGGAGATTTAATGGTGGAGCAGATCCCACCCTGTATACAGCCTGTGGAGGACTCAAGGCTGGAAGAAGTGGCTGTGCCTGAAGGAGGCTGTGACTCCGTGGAAGGGACCAATGCCAGAGCAGTTAGTGGAGAACTGTGGCCCATGGGAAGGACTCACATTGGAGCAGTTTTTGAAAGGCTCTCCTGTGAGAGGGACCCCACACTGAAGCAGGGAGACTGGGAGGAGCCCTCCCCTGAGGAGAAAAGAGGGGCAGAATCAACATGTGGTGGACTGACTGCAACCCCCATTTCCTGCACTGCTATAGGGCGAGAAGGTAAAGAAGTCGGGAGCAAATCCTTTGGGCCTGGGAAAAAGGGAGGAGCCGGGGAGATGTGTGTCGGGGTTTATAAAGCCACGAGACAGTTTTTGCTAAACACCTGATGGGCTGAGGCAGGGACAGGGAGGGTTTCACTCGCCACTTAGGGTCATGGTCAAGAAACCGACACGACTTGGGAAGAACAAGAAAACAACTTAATTTATTAACTATTTACAACAAGAAGCAAGATACTGAGAGAGAGAAACCACATCATAAAAAAGCACTTCGCCCCCACCCCTCCCTTCTTCCCAAAGCCCAAAGGCTTTGTTCTGTACCTTCTCCCCCCCAGCAGCACAGGGGGGGCAGGGAGTGGGCAGTGCAGTCAGTCCGCCAGTCTTTCCTCCTCACAGTCTTTCCCAGCTGCCACGTGGAGTCCCTTTCTCGCAGGAGAGTTCTTCTCCAGAACTTCTCAGGCATGAGTCCTTTTCCAAACGGGGCTACAGTCCCCTGACAACTGCTGAGCTCTGGCGTGGGGCTTTAGTTCCAGCGTGGGATCCTCCACGGTTACATCTTTTCTTCACCAGGTGGTAGAGGAAATGCTGAGAGCATTCTCTTTCATCATTCTGATGCAGTGTCTGCATGGCCATCTCCTTCAGCATCTTCCTTCTCTCTCCGCCTTCAGGTCTTCATCAGCGCACGGGAAAACTGACTCTCGGGCGAGCCATGGCGGAGGCTTGGGCTACAGCAGGTCCCAGGGCCGCACCAACCCATTGTTCTGTGCCCCCTCTTAAATATGTTATTGGCAGAGGCGCCGATTGGCTCAGCCCTGGCCTGGGGTGGGTCCAGCCTGAAGCTGGTAAACTTTCAGCAGTTCCTTACAGAGGCTAGGTGGTGGTGCCCCTTTCTCCACTTCTCCCACTCATTTGCCATACGTTTGGGGGGATGGGGAATCATTAAGAGTCATTTAAAAGAGGAGCCACCACTATAACCTCTTCCTTGCTGCCAGCAGCAGACTGGAACCTAGGGGAACTCTTATCAATTGCTTAAGGAGCAATTACGCTCCTCCCTGCTACCAGACAACCCCCCCCCCAAAAAAAAAACAAACCATAACAAGATGCCTTTTTAAGATTAAATTCTCTTTCTCAGTATCTTGTTCTGGTTTTGATTATTAACAAATGAAATTATTTTTATGTTTCCCCAAGTCAAGTCTGTTCCTTGCCCATGACCATAAGTGGTGAGTGAACCCTCCCTGTCCTTGCCTCAGCCTGCGAGGTTTTTTAGCTTTTGTTCTGCCGATTCTCCTCTCTATTCCACCAGAGGGTATGAAAGAGTGAGAGGCTGTACATGCAGCTTGGTTGCCAGGTGACCCTAAACCACAACAGGATGAAATTTCGGAGTGATCGTACTTAATTACTCCACAGGCAAATAAGTTTTCCTGCAGTAAAATTCATTTTTTTTTTGCATTTCCTACTAGAT
The DNA here is from genome assembly GCA_013400615.1 of Syrrhaptes paradoxus. Lineage (NCBI taxonomy): Eukaryota > Metazoa > Chordata > Aves > Pterocliformes > Pteroclidae > Syrrhaptes > Syrrhaptes paradoxus. The sequence goes on along the minus strand of VZTO01009085.1, from coordinate 21,412 downwards.
TATTAAGTAGCCGAACTTTAAGATACTAACAAGTGTCTGGTCAAGTAGAACTGTTTCAGAAGTACAGTTGAGTATTTGTAATTTTTGTGCCCTGTTTTTGTAGGCTGATGTGTCCTTTCCTAAAATCCAGCTTATATCTGGAATCTTTTGTGCAATTCTGATATATTTTTTTCAGTTTTATGAAGAGCTCTTCTGTAAGTGACTTAATGTTTTAGCCACTATATTTTCCACTAGAATGTGAATCTGTACTGATTTCATGGCATTTCTCACTGTTGATCCTTGAATCTTCTTAGCGTACTGACTTTTTACATCAATATGTAGTTATATTGCTGTAGAGGAAGAAGAGGGTCATCTACCTATCAGAAATACCATTTATTTAAAAAGTGGGTTTAATGTGGTGTGGGTTTTTTTTAATTTATATTTTTTAATCCCTCTGTGTGTGTGGATAAAAGTTGTTTCATATACCATCTGTGGAGTGTTTTTTCCTCTCTCTTTTCCCTGCAATCAAATAATAATTTTTTCCTTTAGTTGTTAATACAAATTGGTTTTATGTATTTAAAATACCAAAACAATGACTATTTTTATTGTTAAAGATCATTATGGATTAATCATTAATGGTTCAGTGCAAATCCTTGGCATCTTGTAATGAGGAGTTAAATAGTTGGTCATTATCTCTTTCTTTACTTTGGGGCTAGACATCGAGTTTGCTTAACGTTGGCAATTATGTGGATGGTTTATCACTAGTTTACACCCTGGGAGTAGGTAAAAAATTGCAACAGTATAGCTGTAGTAATCTGAGTTCTAAAAATGGGGAGAAGGTTCACATAATTGTTTTGAATATTCAGTGAGCTTAAATGAAGTAGACAATGACTATTTGCCTTTTAAAAATTATTTTAATAGTTGTCTTTATGTGTAATGTATACAGTTTGCCTTTTGGTGGAGACCTAGAATGCTCTGCAAACATTTTGCTAGAAGGTAAAAGTTGCTGACTCATTGAATTCACGAGGATAGACTCTGGGTTATGGGGTAGGAGGAGAGGCTTATTAAGACTGTGAAACAGGAGACAGACAAAACACTGTCCAAGTCTTAGAACTTCTTACGAAATACATAAATATGTAGCACAGAACAGAGGTGGGAGAAGGAGTTTGGAGGTGTCTCAAGGAAATGAAGTTATAGGGAAAGGATGCATTTAATGAAAGCTCACTATGTGTGCTAGAAATGTCTTTTATGTGCCCCCCAAGCAGATGAAAAGGTGCTTTTTTTCTTTTCATGAATTGAGACAAAAACATAACATCACTACTCCACTGGAGACTCCTATGGGACAGGTGTGGTCAGAAAAAACTGCTAATGCTGTCTGAAGGGAGGGAATCTGAGTGAGCAATGCTTTGAGACAGTTAACATTCACTGTTCTGTAACAAGTTTTTGCACACATTTCCAGACTACTTTTTCTAAGGCGTACTTAAACCATGAGCATAATGTGGTTTTTTGTATTTTCCCTCTTTATTAAAAAAAAAAAAAAAAGGAAAAAATAGTCAGATTTTTAGGTTTGCTGTGTTTTAGGTTATTGACTTGAAGTTCTTTTTGTGTAATTCTTTCCTGTCTTTATTGAAAGATGACAAGAAAAAAGTATGTGATATTGATGTAGTCTAACACAGGCATTAAAAGGAATGTGGACAACCCAGAAGCTGCCAGTTACAAGTAGTTTAATCACCAAGAGAGGCAAAGACACAATTACTCTATGAGCAAGGAAATAAGTATTTAGCACTTCAGGTGCGTGGATGAGCACAGTGAGGTATATTTCTCTAATATAGTAGTTTTACATATATTATTCTGTGGGACAGTACAATGACAGTTGAATGTCATGTCTTTAATTCTGTGGTCATAGAGTATATATTACCTTTTTTTAAAATTAGCATAAATATTTAACATACAAAGGGTAAGCTTCTTTTGTATCAATTACAAGGACAGACGTCTTCAATATAAAGAGTCTTAAAAGTACTTTCATTGAGTTTAGGGGGCTAAACTGCAATGTTCTCATAAGTCTTTTAGTGTTATAGGAAGAAAACGCACAAAATGTACAGAGGTACAAATATAATAAATTTTTTTGTCATTAGATCAAATTATTTCAACAGTACAAGATTATTCTTTTCTATAGGAGAATAAAAGAATTGTCAAATAATACATTAAAATGCCACTGAGATCAGCCTTTTATTTTTCCTTCTTCCTTCTTACCTTTCTTCTTAAGAAAAATGGTAGCTCTCAGGGAATTATATACTTTTGGGTATAGAGGAGAGAATAGGCATACCTTTTTGACAAGAGTTCTTCTGATTTTTCTTTCCTTATATTTAAAGTTGTATGAATTCATGTATGAAGCGGGTAAAAATACAAAAAGCCCTAAACTCCATGTGAAATTTGCTATCCTAAGAGCAAAACTTAGAAGCTGCATTGAGAAGATAACTCCTGTAAACCCCAACCAGCTGACAGAACAATATGGAATTTTATCATCATGTCAAAATGTTTTTAGGTCATTGTTTCTCAGGCCATAAAATCAGATTGTTAAGTTCTCCATTAATTAACATCCCTAGCCCATTGATGCAATGTTAAAATGTCAGAACAGCACACATTTCCATTTCAGTGTGATACCAGAGATACTTCTGAGTTTGATATTTCTTTTTAGTGGCCGTGTCACATCCAGCAGATGACTCTTCTTTGATCCCAGTGCTTCACATGCTGCTAACCTGTACAGTAGTGGTGCAGCTTCACTTTTTATATGTTCCCAATGTATCTTTTTGGGACTTCGAAATATATCAAACAACAGAACAGCAAATGTTTTGTTGTTTCTGTACTTTAAAACATTAACTATGTAACAGCAGTTTAATTCAGGTTTAGTTTTATTTTCTGAGTTCAGAAACAGAGAAGACACCAAGCAGTAAAAATCACTTGCAAGTGGTATCATGGATTGTGAATTATTAATTAACAAATATATAATACCTGTAATAGTACTGGTAAAAAACCACGCAAAACAAAACCTATCCAAATAAAACCCTGAAACATGAGTCAAAATGCATGTGTAGCAATATTCTCAAAGTATTTTATGGAATCTGTTCTCCATGAATATTTAAAACTCAGTTAGGAAGTACTGCTTAATGAATTACTACCTTTTCTCCTTGATTTCCCTCTCTCCATCACTTAATATGTAAACATTTGCAAGTGTTAATTATATATGAAAGAGTGTATGGGCCATCTCGTCTTGTTCTTCTGGCTACTAGCCTGTCTGATTGGATGTCAAGCTGTTAACTAGCCACTCTTGCAACTGGTATTTTCGCAAACAAAATTATTACTGAATTTCTCAACATAGCAAATGCCCCTAACTCTCTTAGGGGCTCAGAAAAATATTCTGAATGAAATCAGTAAGTATTTTGAGTTTAAAGGGAGTGCATCTTTCAGCAAGAGTGCTGCAGCTGTGCACCATCTCCACCCTTACTGTACTTGGAGGATGTTTCACCTGCTCCAGATCTCTGGTAGTGTCATAGATCTAATCAGATAAGGACAGACACAGCAGAATAGGAGGCAATAACTAAAGAAAGAGTACCGTCAATTCGGTTTGGCTGGGGTTTAGGCAAAGCAGCATGTACATGTGTTTGAATGGGTGGATGGAGTAGCTCACCGAGACTGGAAAAACAGTCAGAAGAGTTGCGAGGGAGGGGAAAAATAGGAATTGAGATGAAATATATATGATAGCATCACAGTTTCAAACCAAAAATCAGTGTTTACAGCTTGTGCTATTTCATTACTGCTTCTGATTGCATGCCAAAATTGCCATGACTGATACAGGGTTCTTGTCGTTCGAGTGAAGAAGGTTCAAGAACTCAAGAGGCCCTGGGTATGGCAACTTAGACATTCTGTATGTATTTACCACTCTAACATGGTGGCTTCATTCTTAATCAATATAATAATCTGCTGTGCAGGTTTTTTTCAAAATTGCTTTTTTTTTTTTCTGAATGGGAGTAATTTTATAGAACTTCTAAAATCATTCCTTACCTTCATAAACCACTTTGGTTTGCCCTTGGATAGAAAACAAGATTGCCAGTTATCCCAGAAGTAGCTTCATGCAGACTAACATCGTAGGCTGAATTCGGTTAGTGTTCCAACATAAAGGATTGTTAAGTATGAGCTTGTCAGTGAACGAAATTTGGTCCCTGTAAATATTCTAACTTTTGTGATGAATATTTGAACTATAAGATATTTTTTCCATTTGCATAGTCAACTCTGTAGAAATAAGTATTTTTATTTGTATTCATACATGAGGGCATTTGGCAATAAAATACTGGCGAGAGAAAAAAAGTTACTTTTTATATTTGTATATTTACAGATAAAAGTCCAATCTGGTAGATCATGCTTAATTCAGACAATAAAACTGTAAATTGCTGTTCTTTGTTGCCACTGAATAATGTTGCCCATTTGGAAGATATTCTTCTGATAGTGATTTTTAAAATAATGCTTAAATATTTCTGCTGATCTTGAAGTGCTCAGCAAAGTTGCTATTAAAAAAAAAAAGTAATTTATTCTCCATTACTTTTGATAGTCTTGATTATTATTGACAGTGAGGGTATTGATGCCACCATGTGTAACTGGATTTAGGTCATTTCAGACTGGATTCTGTGTTAGCATGGAAAGAATACAATCTTCACTAGTGTACCTTCAAGGTACGGGCAAACAGAAAAGTGGAGATTAAGGGGGTGTTGATGCAACATACAAAGACTGAGCACCAAATTGTAAATTGTCTTTAGAAAATAATGTAGCTTTTCTCTTTTTTACTGTTTTGGTAAGTGGGATTAGAGAAAGACAGTGGGGAAACCTAAAGAGGACAGAAGGTAGCTGTAGACTAACATCTGTTTACCTGTGGTATAAATCAGGGTTTTGTGAATATTTTGGCAGAGGATGAGTAAACAGGACGCTGTTGAGGAAGAAGTGTTGTTCAGTGTCTGGATTTTATCAGGGAGTTTCAGCCCAGTAAAAGGGAAGGCAAAATAATATTTAGGGATGCAACTGACTATTTATGTACAGAACTAGATACGGCTCTTAAGAGAACGCTGTGAGAAAGGGGTTAACTGTATCATTTTACGCCATAGTAGATACACGAAAGGCAGTTACCTGAAGTCTGTTTACTTGTCTGTAGTAAACCCAAATTTTCATATTCCTAGTGCTCATATAGTCTGATGTAAGTCAAAACACAGTAGTTGTGTAGGATTGACTTCCTGTTGTAGAAATGTAGTCAACAGTGAACGTGTGCTGATATCATAATCAGTTTAGGAGTACTGAAAAAATGCCAAGGCAGCTTTTGAGCAGTAGTTTGTATCACCTGTACCTGAGGTAGTCTCTCTATGTTTCTGTATGTAATAACAGTCAGTACATCCTTGGGAAGAAAAACAGTAAGAGCTGACCTTGTTTTCTCATTTTGTATGTTGTCCTTTTTAACATAAAGGAAGACAAGATTTTAATCATCTCTTAGTGTAAACTTCATTTTGCAATTCTTTTACTTCTCTCAAATCTAATATAATGTTTGTGTATAACTCTGTAGCTTCAAGGCATCGGTTCTATCCAGAGCAGTAAATTCTATTGCTTCAAAAATAATATTGTAATCTGTTTTCTATTTTAAGGAGACATCTCTGAAAGCGAATATATATTTGTTTTAAGTGAATATATTCAGATTCTAATATGCCCACTCATCTTTGCTTTCCTAAAAGCTCTAGAATGTGTTTGTGGAGAGCTATGAACCTAGGCCTTGTTTCTGCAGCAGGTTATAAATACGTAGTCTACTTAACATGAAGGTAGCACCTTGCCATAAACTATCAGAGAAGTAAGATGCTTCTTTGGAAATGCATTCATTCTGTAGTTTGTTTTTTTCATATATCTGATACTTTATTTTAGTGGAATTTGTATGACATCTGTTCCTGGTTTAGCCCTCACTACCTTACTTTGCTTGCTAGAGAAGCTTATCACCTAAATTTTTAAGACAGTATTCTCTGTTAGTATTGAATCCTTTATCTATAAAGTGCTGAAGAGAGGAGAATGCAGAAGTAATCAGAAGACTTATTTTTCTGATTCTGTACTTGTAAAATAGAGCTAAGAAATTATATTTAAATGTTCGCCTATAAAAAGTATTTTTAAATTTTGCCATTGCTTCTTAAACAGTTTTACTGCTTTCTCCAGAATGTTAAAGAAACTATTTTCTTTTGTCATAGGGTTCTGGCATATCTGCTTAGTGTCAGAGGTGGGTAGGAAGGGCAGATGTGAAGCCTGGCAAGAGAAAGGCATGGCTTTACTTCAGCAAGACTCACTACTAATCCTGCTGTTTTCAGTCTTCCACATACCTTAAAACTAGTTGTTGAAAAAGTTGTTCTTAGTGAATCAACCCTTCTTTTTAACCTTTAAAGTACTTTCAGTAAAGGCATCAATGAAATTGTAAGCAATATATCTCTTCAGTATCTCATAACAGCAGTCATAAATGTCAAATGAATGCGTTCTCTTTTTTTCTTGTATTTTATACCACACCACAAATAATGCAATAATTTGTAAATTTAATATTGCACTATTCTTTGTAATAAGTGCTTAATCTTCTTGCAAGAAAGATTATGTAGGCAAATATACAAAAGACAGTATTTGGCAATAGTTGGTGTAAGGCTGAATTGATAAAAGGAAAAAGTAGATAGCAGAAGTGTCTGAAAAGAAAAATTATGGATAGAAAAACAGGAAAAACTTTTGCAAGAGCAACTACTGGAAAAGTAGTGGGCCACAAGCCCATGCTGGTGTCAACACATTAATGCTTGACTGTGATGGATAACTAAGTAAATTTCAAGCTCTTTTGTACCTAGAACCAGGGCTAGAACCAGTTTGAGTCAATATTTTTGTTTTTTCATGATGGTTTGGTTGATGTTTTTCTTATCTAGTAACACAGTGAGACAGAAGAGTTGGGGAGATTCTTGCAGCTGCATTGATGCATAAGGCCGACAGTTAAAGACAAGACAATCAATGTTGCACTTGTGAGGAGAACAGGATAGTTCTTTTTTCTGCATCCAAGCTACACAAAGCTGATGTTAAGTACCTGCAGAAAGCTAGCAGCCAGCCTGGTGTGGGGCTTATTATCAGGAAAAACTACATTTTGAGAAACTAAAACCTGCAAAATAACTTATGAACAAACTTTGAAAACAGAACCAAAATAAAACAAAGCCCCAGGGCAGGTGGAGGCAACATACATAAAAGATGGACTTATGCAGCTGTGGGACATAAACACATCAGCACAGCAGCTTCCGTGTAAGTGTGCAGTTCACTTTTTCTTTACTTTCTATATACATTTTTTGCATGGCATGTACTTCAGAAATGCTTTGAACATGCTATTAGTAGTTCCGTGCTTTTATGGTTTTGGGAATACTTTGATCATGGTATGCATACCAAAATCCAATAAACTATTGTTGGTTTTTAAGGGCTTGAATTATATGCAGTTTAAAAAAATACTTATCAGGTTTTGACTTGGATATTTCCTATTATAAGTGTACTGTATCAGTTGAAGTCAGTATTGGCTGTTATGCAAACCGTTGTTGAGCAAGATTCTGAAGAAGGGAAAGTCTTTGGAAAGTCCAGAGGTACAAGAAAGTGTCTGCATGTATTGCTTGCTTTGTCATTGAAATTTGGTTCAACAGAGTTTGTTTTTACTAATTGTGAAATTTCCTGCAATATAAATGTCAGTAATATAAATCATTATTTATCTTTCCTTTCTGTGTTTTGTTCTTTTAAGACTTATTTTAAACAAAATGTGCTATGCTTCATGAATGTTTGGTCATTTTTGAGAACAGATATGCAAGTGAGATTATTCTTTTATACAGGGCACTTAGAAAATATGTATAATATTTTACTGGTGAAACAATTATAGGCCTGTAGTCTGTGTATTAATACATTAAGAAATCCATGAACACTAACTGTTTTCCTCACCAAAATTATATGAAATATGCATACCGGCCTTGTCTTATGAGTCAGAATTTTAAGGATGTGACGTTGTAAATAGTGAACTCTTTTAGGAGTATGTTTTGGAAGACATTTATATAGAATATTAATCAACTACTTGCTGAGTACTAGACTTATTAGATATGTAATACCGTTTTGTTACTGGTTTTGTCTTCCAATGGCCATAACCAGCCAAAATTGTAGATCATGAAACTTCTCTTTTTATTCAACAGAAATATTAACTGCTTTGTAACCTCATGAAAACAGCTAGCTAGCTTTTCTTTTAAAGCTGCATTATATTTTTTTTTTCTTTGAAAACTACAGTACTTACTAAGCGATAAATAAACCTCAAAAGGAGCCGGTTATCCATTTGAATTTTTTAATGTATTTTGAGTGCTAATCTGTTTAAAAGTCTGTTTGGAAAATACCAGTATGTCTGTTGGTATCTCTTGGATTCCATTCAGTGTAGAAGTACAGTTAAATACAGTCTTAACCAACAATACTCTGTATGGCTTGGCTTACCAAAAAATTTAGGAATTGAATTGATATGGTGCAACTACAAGATTAATTACCTGGAGTAGCCGTAATTGACATTTTAATTTAATTTTAAGCTAATATGCTTTATTTTGTATTTGTGATTGCCTGAATGTATATACAGTTATAACTGGTCAGTGGATACAAGGTCACTTCTAAAGCTTAAGTATCTACTCATGTCTGAGGGTGTAAAGTAGCATATTACTCATGATAGTTTTAAAAAAACCAAGAACTTAAAAGATTCAGCATGCTGAAAGGAAGGAAGAATCATAATATTTAAAGAGAATATCAGAAATATTTTCGAAATTATTAAACAAAAGGAAATAATTGTTTCAGATATTTCAGATAAGAGGACCAAAAAGTGGTATTTGTCTTGTAGAAATGAGGATGCAGATGAAATAAGTAGCTTAGTATATCTTTTGCATTTTTCCCCAGTTTTAAAAATTGTTTGAAGTACAAAATTTGAAGTATGCCTTTTTAGCTGTTCCAAAAATCAGTTTAACATTTGTCATGTCATTCTTCACAGTGGAATTTCAGCCAGGACTGTTATGACCAGAATATTCCACAAAATTTTTTAAAGAGAACTGTGAATACAGCCACAATGCTGGCTTTAATTAGGTTTGTATGCATTGTCTGTGGGTTTTAAGTTACTACTTAGTTCTTCCCATTGACTATCTGTACTTTTAACTATTTTTCCCCACTTTTTTCCTTGCACTTTTCAACACAGAGTTCATTGCTGCCATACTTTAATTTTTATAAGTTTATTAATGCATTTCCATTTTCTTATGGGAGATAACAGTTATTAAGTGTCTGCAGATTTTATTAATTTGCTGTTTACTGTCTGATTCATAATTTAGCCAAGCCAGTTCACCCATCTCTAATAGATTATGAAGAAACAAAGATTGATGAGCAATACTAGCAAATTCAAAACACATATGATTACTGGAAAGATTTGTGATACTAAAAGCATGACAGACTGTAAAAAACAGAAGAACAAAATCAAATATTTCTGAAGTAATCTGGCCACATGAAACAAGCTTATCTCATGTGTGTTACATCAGTGTAACTCCAGCTCAGTCATAATGTGAAATGAAACACTTTTTACATGAATAGTATTTAGTCTGAGCATGAATGTAATTCAGTTTGTGGAAGTGCAGTGCATCTGTATTAACAGACGCACAATGATTTTTTTTTTTAAAAAATGAAAATTCTGCTAGCAGATGGTGTCCAACAAAGACCACTATTGTTTCAGTGTGAGATGCTTCAAATGTTCTGGGCATTTAGCCCAGACAGAGCCATTTTTCCTATAGTATGTGACCAGGCAATAACAAAAAGAATGAAAATAGAGGTGTCAGTCCATATAAAAATATTTTTATAACTTCATATATCTAGCAAGTCGGTGGCAATGATTAAACCAAGTTAAATTAACAAAGCTGATAAGATCATTCTTTTTACATTTTCATGTCTCTCCAAACAGTTATTTGGCATTCTACCTTCTAGGAAAAATGGGTTTGGAAAGTTAAGCTACCTGCTGGTAGCGTTTAAATGCCCACAGATAACATAACTGAAGCAACCTGGTGCCTGAAAGTGAGTGTTAGGGCAATCAACAGGAACAATAAAAATCTATTCAAATAGAAAAATCTGCAAATCCCAAGGATTTGGAGCCTCCATATGGATTTTCCACAAATTTTGCTGTTTTCAGCAGAATCTAAGCTTTTATTTTAAAGGTGAACTGCAAAGCTGAAAAGACAATTGAGTTAATAAAACATATGCTGAATCCCCTGCTCTCCTTTTGCAGCCTCCTAACTGGGGCCGTGTGCCACATATGTTTTAACTTTTAATTTTTTTCTTAAAAAAAGTGACAACAAACTCCCTCTTTAAATATCATCTAATACTTTCTTGTTAGCTTCAAGAATAAACTTCTCAATATGTTAACCCTGAAGTATTTCTTAGATCCCTGAATTTGTTTTCAAGTCAAAAGACTGCCCTCCCTCAACTTAGTTGTATCCACTTTCTTTGTCTGCATTTACGTCTTTGAAATGTGAACTCTTGAGTGTACAGCTGTATTCTTCCATTTATATCTGACATTTTTTTTAAGAAGAATGAGATTGTTTTTGGGAAAATGCAAGGATGTTACAGATATAAAATAGGCTACAAAATATAGGATAAAATTTTGGTACAGGTAGCTTGAATGAAGAATGGCTATTGACTTTAGTTTGCAACCATCAAAGTGTTTTTAGTTTTAAAGAGTAAAAAATCAGATGAAGTCTCACAACTGCTGTGAGAATTTGATTTGGAGTAACTTAAGATCCATGAGAGAGTTTTATATAAAACATTTCAACTGGTAGTCCTTATTTGAGAATATTTAGTGATACTCTTTACTAGTTCAGTGAAAACAGGAATAGGATTTTACCGACTAATCAACGAATGAAAACCAAATTCCAAAATGCTGCTGATGATAAGAGAAGTAACTAATACTCCTGTTAGTAGGTATGAAATTTTAAGTAAAAAACCCCAAATTACTGTACATGTATTTTTTTTACTATGCATGCATTTTATGATGAAAAGGAGAAATCCTATTAAAAATGCTCTCTCTTTGTTTTTTTTACATATAAGGGAGAGGTAGTGTTGAAGACTATGGGACATTGGAACACATTCTCTGTGTTCCAGTGACCTTTGTTATTCTAGCAGTGAATAACAGATGCAATGTAAAAACTAAACCAGAAGATGCACCTAATAAAAAGAATATTGACAATATTTTTTAATTTTTAAGAATATTTTTAATTTTATATTGTTCCAGTAAGACTACTACTTGCTATGATCTCTTCATCTTTTTCTTTGTAGTATTCTTTTTCTTCATTGGTCTTGACTGGCAATAAATGTGCTTTGCTAGTAATTTCAGTAAGAAAATTAAAACTCTTAAAAAGGGAAAGACGTCCTTTGATTTCTGAGAATTTCTCACAAAACAATTACAGCTAATTACAGCTAATTGTCTGAAAGTGTTTTACCCTCAACATTTTAAGACTATGTAAGACATGATGAATAGTTTTGAAAAAAATTTTTAGCATTTTATTTCGTGTGGAAATACAGGTATAATAACTCAAGCTGTACGTTGAATAACACAGTGGAATTATTTACATGTAAAGCAAAGATGCAGGGCTGCAGCCTGTATTTATAACAGAAATAATTAACTTGGTTAATTATGCCAATCTGTTGTCTCTATGTTATGACTACTAGAGTAAAAAATAATGTTGAGAATCATAAAATATATTTGATACAAATAATATTCATTATTAGTCAGTTACCTGCTTTGCTTTTTAAATAATAATAAATGTTTTCAGTTACATCTATGAGTGAGATGATAATCTGAAGTGGACTTCTGTTACATCACATGATACAGGTCCAGTTTGAGATCTACTGCAAAAATAAAACATCTTTTCTATTTTATTTGAATTTTTGGGACTTGCTTTAGCTCAATTTAAAAATACTTTTTATTCAGTCTAAAGAGGTCTCAAAATTTTTTTTTTTGCTCACATACAGACCATGCTTAATTGATGTACAGATGTGGGATAATAACATAAAAGGCATTTTGGAGCCATTCTTTTTTCACATGGGTAAGTGGAAGAGATTAGAGATTGAACTACTTGGTAAGAATGTGAAATCCATCTAGGGTAAGGAGCAGATCAGCTCAAATACTCTGCTGTAAAATAGAGCTCAGATTTTTTTTTTTCATGTGAAATATTTTTTTTTTTAATTCATTATAACTCTGAGTTGCTGGATCTTACTTCTTGTTCTTCACAGATTTAACAGATTTTAGTAGTTGCTATAGGAACTATCACTTTAATTTCCTGAATTCCTTTTTAGTAGTCTTACTGTGAATCTAATATGTTGGTGATTTTTGTGACTAATTTAATAGTTAAAAAATAAGATGCACAGAATATGCTGGACATACTGAAATACTTGCTTGATTGTATTATGAGAAGCTGTGGAAGTTTTTCTGTTTGTGTGTACATCGATGTAATTAATTCTACAGTCTTCAGACATTTGTACTACATTTGAACTACATCACCTTGGAATAATGACCATGCGTTAATTGTTCAATATAGAAGTTCACACAGGTCCTAAACTCTGAGTTGGCCTTTGATTATATTTCAAAATCCATCTAGTGATTATAATGAATAAACTCCTTCCTTATCTAACCATTCTTGCATTACGTAAAAATTAGAAACTTTTTTCCTTTTTGATTTGCCTTTACATATCTCACAGTTGTTGCTTTAAGTTATATGGAGATAGGTTCAGCACTTCGGTCCCCAACATAAGAAGGACAGGGGGGCCTGTTGGAGTGAGTCCAGAGGAGAGCCATAAATATGGTCAGAGGGCTGGAGCACCTCCCTTAAGAGGACAGGCTGAAAGAGTTGGGTTTGTTCAGCCTGGATAAGAGAAGGCTTCCGGGAGACCCTATAGCAGCCTTCCAGTCCCTAAAGGGGACCTACAGGAGAGAAAGGGAAGAGACTCTTTATCAGAGGGTGTAGTGAGAGGATGAGGGGTAATGGTTTTAAGCTGAAAGAGGGTAGATTTAGATTAGATGTTAGGAAGAAATTTTTCCTGTGAGGCTGGTGAGACACTGGCACAGGTTGCCCAGGGAAGTTGCAGATGCCCCATCCCTGGAGGTGTTCAAGGCCAGGCTGGATAAGGCTTTGAGCGACTGGGTCTAATGGCAGTGGCATTGCCCATGGCAGGGAGAATGGAACTTGATGATCTTTAAGGTCCCTTCCAACCCTAAGTATTGTATGATTCTGTGAGTTTCAGTAACTTTATAAAAAAGAGGATGATCTTTCTGAGAGATGTGAAAAAGCTTGCTTTCCCTTCATTCAAAAACTTAAAATGACAAATCACTTTCTCTGAAGAGTATTTTTACATGAGAAATATTTCATCCAAAATCAAGCAAAATATTTGTGAACCTTTAGACATGGACCTCTCCAGTATGTAAAATGTCACTCCATGCTTATGTGGTGCTAAATCAAAGTAAAAAATGTCGGGTTTTTAGAAGTCATAATTGATTTAAGAATAAACTGTGCTGGATTAGATCAAAGATCCATTTGGCCAAATATCCTGCCTCTGACAGTGGCCAGAAGCAGGGTAGTTCTAAGATATCGCTGGGGAACTTTTCCTGTTTCCAACAATCTCAAGTTTAAGGCTTATTTAGTCAGAAAGTTCATTTGGTCTGTTTTGCTTAATGCTCTTTGGTGTATTTTTCTTCTGTGGATAGATCTAGCTGCTTTGAACCTGTTCATGCTTTTGGTCTGTAGGATGTCTTTTGACAATACATTATTCAATTTAGTTGTAAGCAGTGTGGACAATATCTCCCTTTATTTGTTTTAAATCTGCTGTCTTGCAGTTTCGTTTTATACCTGCAATACCTTGTCATATGAAAAATAGTGAATAACACCTGTAGCTTACATTCTGCTGAAGACTTTTCTGTCCTGTGTTTATTTGGATATAATTTTTAGGCTCATTCAGATCTCTGTTTACATTCTAATTCTCCTTACTTAAGAAATGCCCATATCCCTCATCTCTAATCACATACTGTCTCCAATGTCTGGTTTCTGGATTGTGAACAAACTTTGGAAGTGGTGAGACATCAGGAGTCTCTTCTTTCACGGGACAACGAGAGGGACCTGATGGCCCGTTCTCACTGAAATCCCAACTGAAAGTGGTCTGCTCTTTCTGTTAGTATATTGAGAGATAGGGAATCATAAAAATAAGGCAAGGGCCTCTTAGCCACCCATGTGTTCTCATACAGAAACAGTTTCAGATGGAGGTATGATGCTTGACTGGTGAGTGAGCTACATACTTTTTCCAGAGATAGATATTCCTTGAAATATTACTTAGCTTATTGTGAATGCATTGTATAGTGCATGTCTTACGTGCTGTTTTTACTGTGTATGCTTGTTTTCTGCCTTAAACAGGAAAAGGGAAACAAGGAGCAGGATGATGCTACCAGGGCATCTCATCCAGCCCCTCCCTAGCACTCTCTGTCGTCAGGAACCCCTCATACCTGGACAAGAAGTAAGCCAGATAAATTGTTCTGACAGTGGAACTCCTGGCTTTTGACTTTCCCGGAAAGTCTTGTACGCCTCTACTGTCACATGATGTACATGTGGTCCCTTCATGTGACAGAAGAGGGCTTGGGAAAGGCAGTGCTTCAGCTAGGTTTTTTTTCTTGCTGCCAGATAAATACTTTCCAGTCTACTCTCTCTTGTCTGGATCAGCAGAGCTCCTAGAAGAGAGGGCAGCCAGGAAGGATCCTCAGGCTGGATGAATCACTCTGTTGGATCCTTTGAGGCTCAAATAATACTATTGCAAAGAGGAGGTTTTTGTTAGCTTTGAGTGAGCCCCAGTGATTGCTTCTAGACTTGAAACATTCTGCAAATCAGTCTTTAAACTGACATTAAGCTGATGACATTTTTATGTATAGAAAAGCAATTTTATGTAATGTTGAGGTTTTAGAAGAATTAAGTTGTTTTGTTTCTCTTCAGAGATTTGCTCATTTTGCTTCTTAGTAAAAAAGAGAATCTGTACTTGCTTGTGGAGGAATAGCATAGGTAGATTGAGTAGAATGTTTAGCTGGTCTTTCAGACAATTTGGCATTGATCCTGTAAACACCTCAGCACATGCTTAACTTTGAGCCTTTTTGTACATTATTGAAACTACTGACTACTGTGTACTCAATCAGAGTTCTCAGTTGTAGTTTGCAGTAGCAGAACATTTGAATATGATTTGTTTGTTTAAAATATGCATTATATAGAGACTGCAGAGCAGACTCACTTGGGAATAATGTTGCCATTTTGTAGTATGATAGGATGCTAAAATCTAGAAACGTCTAGGCCAGCTAACTCTATGAAACATTTTTGGCAAGATTCTATTTATTGAATCTGGCTTTTCAGTATAATTACAAATCAAGTAACGTTAACTATTTTTTTTTATTTAAGGCTGCTCCAATGATAGCATTTACTGTTTTGTATAGAGAGATGATATGGCAGATCAGAAAAGGATTCTGTATGTCTGTGGTGACTATATTTTACAGTGTCTGATAGGTTTTTATGGAAGCTTTTTGGTGATCTCATCAACAACAAGTCTATTGTTTCATTACTATCAGATTCAGTGTGTTTGTGATTAAATCAGCAGAATGGAGAACATGAAGGGAGTGCTGTTCACTTTGCAATCATTTCCATCTGTTATAAATTTTTATCAGATGTTGAGAAACAGCAGACAAAACTCAGAGCAAGTGTTTTATCCAAGTTCCAAGAAACAGTGATACGTAATTGGCATATATTGTGCTCTTAGTTTAATCTGTCCATTTTGATATTTAAAAGATCCTATGGTATACTGGTATTAATAGAGTATATAGAAAGCTATTTCCATCATTCCTCTCATTATTTTCTTTTGAAGATGATTCTGATATAAATGTTTTGGCATGAACACTGATGATGCTTTTTTTGTAAAATGGACAGTCAGAATGAGACTTGGAGAGGAAAGTCTCCAATAGACGTGTGCTGCTGTCCTAAGTTGCCACAATGGATGATATAGGAATCTGCACATGGAATTGGCTGGACAGTGGCCAGTACCATTTGCCTGGACGATGTGGGAGAGGAATCCACCAGCAGTACATATAAACTGATATATAATTAGATGGTCCCAAGCAATGAAGTCTTATATTTCTTCTGAAATTCTTTTTTAGTATTAATTGTTCTAAATAGATGTTCCTGGTTTTTATATAAATGTCTGAGATGCTTTTAATAACTTGAAGGTTTTCACTCCAAAGAAATTGTCTACAAAAAAGTTGTGTGGTTTCATCTGAAGAATGAGAAATATTTTATCTTTTTTTTCTAAATTACTGAGATTTTACTGAGTGTCTCATTGACTAAGATATTAGAAGTCTGCAGTATTTGTGTTTTTTCTACCCTTTTTTGTGGTTCCTCTGTCTCATTTTCTTTCTGAAATGAATAATGTTATTTTTCTTCATCTTCATGTCAGGGGTGATTTTTTCATGGAGGGAATAGTTTTTTGTTATCCTTTCTGGAGTTCCTGTATTGCTGTGTTGGCCATTTTGACATGGGAAATCCAGTTTCATTTATAGTGTTCTAAACTGAGTAATATTGGCTGTCTCTTGTAATGCCAATATAATACTTATTGTATTACTCTCATGTGCATTTTATGTTGTTTTCCACAACTACATATTAGTGGAGGTCTTCATTGAGCTGACACTGGTGAAGTTCAGAGGTTTTTCATGAGCTCATTCCTTCCAGCTGTGTAAGTAGTACAAGGGTTTCCCTCTGCAGAGTCTCCTTCAATTTTGTAAGATAATTTACTTGGAATTTCTGAGGACTTGACTGTGGCCATTTGTTCCATTCTCCATTCCTGAGTGAAAACCATGAGAAATCACCATATTTTGTCTGGGCTTCACTGAGCTCCTGATTTTGGATCTTCTGGAAATGTTACCCTCATGTACCTCACTCATTTTTTTTGGAGTATTTAACTTGATGTTATTAACTTTGACATACTGAAAGGTAATCAAAGAATCATAGAATGGTAATTGCATTTTCTTGTTTCAGTTTGGCTGTTTTTTTCACTGTGTGCTTTGTTTTCAATCCATTTCTCACCATTTTCACTTTTTTCAAAGCCGTATCATAAAAGCTTTTTGAATATATAAAGCTGTTCACCTTGTTGTCCATTACTCTGTTCATCCACACCTTCACCAGCACTTTGGAATGAAACTACTAGATCAGTGAGACAACACAGAGCCTCAGTGTTCAAGATGATTTTATTAGTTACTTAAAATTACTCACCAAAAGCTGCCATGAGTTTTACTGTGCTTTCCTTGGTCATCCCTTTTGTTCCAAAAGTACAATGTTTGTTACTATCTGGTTATCTGATATAGCATTTTTTTTCAGATGAGTTAGTGGAATAGCCATTCCCAAGTTCTTTCTGGTGGAGGTACTCTGGAACTTTATCACACTTGAATTGGTTGATATCTCTTCTTCTGACATCTCTGTCTCTGGACTTGTCTCATCTTTATATCCAAAGCAAATCAGGTTCTTAAAAAATTATCTCCCTAGCATCTTCTTTTGAGAAAGCTGACACAAATCAATCAGTTATCTTATCAGCAATGGTTTTGTTTTACTTTGATATTCCCTGTAATCCCATGTGACCTAGTGACCTCTTCCTTCTTTTATGTTTTCTTATTTTAGTTAATCCGATCATTTTAGCATTAATACCTTCAGCTGTTTCTTTACTGAAACCACCATAGCCCCTTTTATGCATCTTCTAACATATGACCTCCTATGATGTATTCTGACAGCTCTAGCTTTAGGTTTACAGATACAAAATTATTTGCTTTGAATAGCCTCTTAAACCCTGTTGTTTAGTCACAGTGTTCAATTCCTTATCTTTGTGGTCCCTTTTTTGTGAGCTTTGCATTGGATCTAATACTTTTGTTGTTTTACACGAGAATCCATGTTACTTTCTAAAGTATTTAGTACTTTATCTAAGACATTAGAACTTGTCTGACTTACCTGGTGAAACCACCCTTCTAAATTTTCAGAGTGACTTAAGGCTTTGGTTTGCTTCCCCTAAGATTGTAGAACAATATAATACAATGGTCTAGATTTGAAAGTAAGAATAATTAAAGACAGGGATTAGTGGCTAATAGAAAAACAGTGAGGGTGACAGAGCACTGGAACAGGCTGCCCAGAGAGGTGGAGTTTCCTTCTCTGGAGACATTCAAAGCCTGCCTGGATGCGTTCCTGTGCCATCTGATCTNCGTTCTATGATTCTGTGATCTCAAAAGCTTGAGTGACAGAAATAAGGTGAAACTTAGCAGTCATAGGCATCATGCAGTAAGGAACTAAAACAAGAATTCATCTGGCAAGCCATCATTTGGAAGTGACAGAGGAGGAGGAAAACCTCTTAATCACAACAGATGTGGATGACCCATGTGTGCTATTACAAAAAAAGAAAAAAGACAAAAGCATTCTATGATTTCTATCAAGCATTAAGCTAGGCATTTGTAATCCAGGTAGATATACCATTGATCTGGACAAGAGATACTGGATGTCTCCAGTTTTTCTGTTTGTTTTAGTTTAACAGTGTTGCGTATCTTGGCATTAGCCAAAGTTAGATTCTTCCCTTACATCAGGAAAATTTAGGTTCTCCTATCTGTTCCAGAACCTGCCATGAACATAAAAGTACAGGTAGTACATAAAACCAGCCTTAAACAAAAACTGTGATATATGCTTCTATACATGCCCTAATGTATGAATCTGCAGTTTCTGGCAGATGAACTGGTGCCTGACCAATGTAAGCAAAGAAAGTTTGTAGGGAAAGCTAATACCTTTTATTAGGCAAACTGTGGAAGAAAAATAAACTATCTGAAGAAGAGCTCATGTGCCCTGAAGCCTGTGGGGTTTTTTTCCCTTTCCATCTATCTTAGTTGCCATAATGAAATACATTACTTCTCCCTTAATGTCTTTCTTCTTCTTGCTCAAGTTTATACTTCATGCTCAGTCTGCAGGCCCTGTTGTTTTGCCAGGCATCTCCACATCTCCAAACAGAGTAAAATGGTAACATTCTTCATCAGTCTCAGCCTGTGAGAATTTATTGCTCAGTATGGAGACTGCTGACATACAATAGCCCAGTATGCATAATTACCTTAAAATAGAGAAATAGTTTTCTGATGCTTTAATTATGTGATCTGCTTACTTACAGTTGGGTTTATGGAAATGGAAAGACAGTAATGGTTACCCATGTAGTCTTTAATAAACATGCCAGTCCTATTTCAGCATTGAAATCTTTCACTAGTCCTAGATAAAATATATAGATACTGGCAATTAATCCATAAACTCTTTCAGTGCAGAAGTTTTATAAACAGTTACAGTACTAATTGCAAACTGTAATATACCGAGTACTGCTAAAGTCAAAAAGCAGCATTAACTGTTAGCATTAACATTAGCAAAGGTGTCCATACAGGGCCCAGCAGCTATATTAAAATATTTTGTTTACAAGTTTCCAGTGTCAAGACCTGCTGAATATGTCTTCCACCATGTTTATAACGTCATATTTGAGATATGACTGCGATGTACCATTTGCAGAAGACAGACAAATGTCTGTTTGCTGACTCCTACAGCAAAACCAGGCTGGCAAAAAGATGCAGTGCATATTCCAAACCCATAATTTTCGTTCTCATTTTTACAGTTGTAAAATTCTTGTAGTGCCAGAGATGAACAGTAATTTAATCCAGACAAAAATGAGATTCTTGAATCCTGGAAAAGTCTTAAATCTACATGCCAAATGGGGGGATTTTCTCTCTATTCCAGGAATTGTATGTTCTGCAGGTACAAGGGGCAGAAAGGGGAATCTCTGAAAAGGCTTTAAAACTAACATTGTAGAGGACACTTTTCCCTTGATTCTTCCACACATTTTGCAAATTACTTAGTTGTAGAAACAAGACATTTTATATTGCTTTGTTTTATCATTAGGTTCTCTATTTGGAAATTCTATTTATATTTTAACTTAGAATTGGAATTCTCAAACAGAGTACTATGCATGTTTCAAGAGTATCTAATGGAAACCAAAAGCATTGAAAATTATAATTAATAAATTTAAGAAGGAGAATATGGAATGTGCTTTCTACANTTTTTCATATCTGTTCACTGTGGGAGAATCTTTCTTTACAGGAGTGCATCAAAGGTTGTATCTCAAACTGAAGGTTTCAGAACAAAATTGATATAAAGAACAGCAATCGTTTCTCAGGATTCAGCCAAGAGTTCCTGCCTAATACTGAACTTAACAGCAGCGTGCAATTTCTAATATCAGCCTTGGTATCAGAAGGATGAAATGTGAACTTCTTTAAGGGTTTCATGGGGTTCCAGAGACAGCAGAAAAGCCTGACATAATGTGAAAATCTGTAGAAGAAAATCTGACTTATGTATTATCTAAAACAATAGTGAAGAATAAAAATAGTAGGCGTATAAGCAAAATAATATACTATGGAGAGCCAAGGAGGACATTTATGCCTCACAAATCTGTTGTCATTCTTTGAGGAAACCAAGAAGTATGTAGATGAACATGATGCAGCTGATATTAATCTGGAGGGGAGAAAGCAAATGAAAGGAAATATGGTTATGATACCATACACAGAGAAAGGGAAATAACCTGCTATGCCATCAGAAGTAGTCATTAATCTAATACTCATTATTACAGAAACCAGCACTTCTCAGAATTAATTCTTGTTTCAACTACAGTGTACCTTTTAGAAAAACACCAGGTCCAGTGATACAGAACACACCATAATCTTTCAGTTGTTCAGTCATTGAACAGTTACTCCCATATAAAGTCACATTTATCTAAGTGAATCCTGTGACTGTGAGGCTATCTGTATAGTTTTGGCACCACCTAAGTACTTAAGTTTTGAAAGAATGTGGCCTTGTTTAATATTGTTTGTACCACAATCAGTGAATGACTGTGTGCTAGGGTAACCTTAAACAGGGCCTCTCTAGGGACTTAAGGGGAGTGGTGAATACTCTGAATTGTAGTGAAGTTTAAACTGGATTTGGAATAAATTTGGAAATGCATAGAAGGCAAAGTTTTCAGGCATTTTGTGATCAAAATAAAGGCATCAAATGAATTTTAGCATCTACTGAGCTTTGTCATCACCAGAGGGGGAATATCTAAATTACATTTTTGAATATATGCAACTAGCCACTTTCTCCCTGAATCACCATTGAATAAGGTACTGTGCCTCTCTAGGTCTTATTTCTGTCTGTGTGTCATATCTCTTTTATTAGCTACAGATTTGATATGCTTAACTAAGTACATC
>VZTO01009084.1:176749-192602 GCA_013400615.1 Syrrhaptes paradoxus | reverse complement strand
AGAAACACTGTATTCTTTGCTCAGTTATTTTCTGATAGAGATTCTTCTATTGTCTGTTACCATATCCTTTGGGTTTTTCTTCCTTCCTTAATAGCCCAGTGCTTGCCTGCACTTTGTTTCCTTAGATACGCAAGCTCCTGGTAAGAAAACTGTAATGTTATTGAAGGTAACTCTTTGGTATACCCTAAATCATAGAATTATTAAGGTTGGAAAAGACCTCAAGGATCATCAAGTCCAACCATCAACCCACGCCACCTAACTCACTAAACCATGTCCCTAAGCACCACATCTACGCGGTTCTTGAACGCTTCCAGGGGTGGTGACTCCACCGCTTCCTTGGGCAGCCTCTTCCAATGCCTGATCACTCTGTGAAGAAATTTTTTCTAATATCTAGTCTAAACCTCCTCTGGAGCAACTTGGGGCTGTTTCCTCTTGTCCTATCACTTGTTACTTTAGAGAAGAGGCCAGCACCCACCTCACTACAACCTCCTTTTAGCTAGTTGTAGAGAGTGATGAGGTCTCTTCTCAGCCTCCTCTTTTCTAGACTAAACAACCCCAGCTCCCTCAGCCGCTCCTCATAAGACCTGTGCTCCAGACCCTTCACCAGCTTCGTTGCCCTTCTCTGGACCTGCTTCAGCACCTTAATGTCCTTCTTGTGGTGAGGAACCCAAAACTGAACACAGGATTCAAGGTGCGGCCTCACCAGGGCCGAGTACAGGGGCACAATCACTTCCCTAGTCCTACTGGCCACACTATTTCTGATGCAGGCCAGGATGCTGTTGGCCTTCTTGGCCACCTGGGCACACTGCTGGCTCATGTTCAGACAGCTGTCAACCAGCAATGCCAGGTTCCTCTCTGCTGGCCAGCTTTCCAGCCACTCTCCCCGAGCCTGTAGAGTTGCAGGGGGTTGTTGTGACCAAAGTGCAGGAGCCAGCAGTTGGCTTTATTGAACCTCATACAATTGGCCTCAGCCCACTGGTCCAGCCTGTCCAGATCCCTCTGCAAAGCCTCCCTACCCTTAAGGCGATCAACACACCCGCTCAATTTGGTGTCATCAGCAAACTTACTGAGGGAGCACTCAATCCCCTCATCCAGGTCATTGATAAAGATGTCAAACAGGACAGGCCCCAAAACTGATCCCTGGGGAACACCACTGGTGACCGGCCACCACCTGGACTTAACTCCGTTCACCACGACTCTCTGGGCTTGGCCATCCAGACAGGTTTTTATCCAGCAAAGGTTGTTCCCGTCTAAGCCATGAGCCACTAGCTTTTCTAGGAGAATGCTGTGGGACATGGTGTTGAAGGCCTTGCTGAAGTCCAAGTAGATGACATCCACGGCCTTTCCCTCATCCACTAGGCAGGTCAGCTGGTCATAGAAGGAGATCATGCTGGTCAAGCATGACCTTGCTTTCATGAGCCAATGCTGGCTGGGCTTGATCCCCTGGGTATCCTGTACATGCTGTGTGAGCACACTCAAGATGAGCTGTTCCATAGTCTTCCCCGGTACCGAGGTCAGGCTGACAGGCCTGTAGTTCCCCGGGTCCTCCTTATGGCCCCTCTTGTAGACGGGTGTCAGATTGGCAAGCTGATACCAAAATGTGTTACTAGTCAGCTCAGTGGACATGGAATGCAGAGGAACTTTTATGGCTTTTCGCCAGATTGGCTTACACCTAGCTTCATGCTTGTCAGCATTTATCTGGCTCTTGAAAAGCTGTTTGGATGCCTCTGGTGCATTTGTTAGTTGCGCAGATATAACCTGCCTATANCTTCACCAGCTTCGTTGCCCTTCAGGCAAGGTTAACAGTAGTTTCCAAACTGGAGCTGGCTCTAGAGCAGTGTTAGTATGGTGCTGCTGGGCTCTAATGTCTCAGCTGGTTTTTAATAGAGTAAGCAATGGTCGCTGCAGTTAATTTGTAATTTCAGTACCAAAGAATATTAAAGCTGACTGTAAGGTGGAAAATTAATCTCAACTTGACCCAATGTAAGAGAGAGCCCCCATTCATGGGAACTACTACTCTTTTAACAAATAATTAAAGCTTCTATGTCTTTCCTCTTCTTTTTTCCCTTACAGTATTGCACATTGATGTCTAGTAAAGGAACTAGATGAGATTCTGAAATAGTTGCTTTGCAGCAGGGAATTTGAGGACATGGTCGATAATACAGCTGCTACAGGAAATAGACCTACAAAGCAGTTCTTGAAATTATAGTGATTTTTAGGACTTCTTGTTACGACCGTGCATTGAGCAACTGTACAGCATAGCATGCTGCATCAAGTGAAGACTGGTAAGCAAGTAAAGTAAAGGTTATTCTTTTTAGAAGAAAGTGTATTCTTGCACACTTATATCTGTAAATGTTTTCTAAAGTACTTCATAAAAATTATAAGAAAAAACAGCCTGCTGGTTGGATTTCATGTAAGTTTCATGAATTCACCTTATGTGTCGAATCTTAACTGCCTCAAATAGTCCCAAGTGTTGTATAAAATACGGTTGGTTTTAAGCATACATTAAACATTTTTTTGTCTTCAGTTAAATTAAGGTTACACTATTAACCACATTTATTAATTGACACTGAAAGGTAGGTGTACCTCTAAAAACCCAAGGACACATGCAGATAGTTTTAACCTCTGCCTGCTGATTGTGATGTACCAGCTGCCTTGCAGGTAGGCTTTGCCCTGCTCTGCCGGCAGGGACTGTGCCGCCCACCTTTGGCAGGAGTGCTGGGGACATGGGGACAGGCGCTCTGCTACAGCATGCTGGCTTCCACGCTGCTGTCCTGTACAGGCTCACAGCCCTCCCAGAGCTCTGCTCGCTGCATGCTTTCTTGGAAAGAGGTTCTTGTTGCTGCTTCCGAGCGCTTAATATATCAGCAGCAGCTTCAGCTCAGAAGGAAGGAGGCTGAGTTGTAGCTCATCCTGTGCAAAACTTTCTGACTTGGGTTGCTGTGAAGGTTGCCATTTGTCCAATTTTCACCACGCCATGAATGACTCTAAACAACGTCTAGCTGTATTCTAGGAGCTGAGCTGCTTTGATAAGCTTGAAATGCTAAAGCAAATGAATCAAAGGACATGCTTTAAACCCCTACACAACTTTTTTTCCTCAGATCTGCCAAATTAAAAGGGAGAGAGACTTGGAAACCCTTTCTCTGCTGTATGTTCGTCTGTGTTAAATGATGCAAGACCTCCCTGAATTCCATTGAATCACTCTGCTAAGAGCCCTAGGATTCTTCCTTAATTGCATCCAAAGCAACTTTTTTTGATGATGAATAATATTATGTATTATACAGAAGCATGCCTCAACCTTAACTTTGAAGCGCATCACAAATTAATGTTTAATGAAACCGTTCGCCTTGAGGTTTTTGCTGTACTCTAACTGGCTGAACACAATCACACAAGCTGGGGCTGTTTGATCTCCCCAACAAGCCATGCTCCTTTAATACAGCATATATTCTCTGACTGTGTGAAGCCAGTCAGGCTTCAGTACTGTTGTTTTCTACACATATCACCCTGGCCTGCAAAGATACAGCCTCTCCATTAAAAAAGACCCACAACAGAAGCCCCTAATGGATCGATCATGTAGAAAACATTTTAATGGGAGTGTTTACCTGAACTAAACATGTCTGGTATGACAGTTTTGTGATATAGTTCATGTTGTAAACATCAGACAGCAGCAGCTGATAAACTGAAACAAAACATTTGTCTTGCTCCTTGGCTGTAGGTGTTTGTTTTAATGGAATATTTCTCTCTGAGTCAACTATCAAAGTAAGAAGCTTCCCATTAGACTCTGCATTCTATAATTCTGCAAAAGTTGCCACGTTGTTGGCAGGTTGCCTGACAGTTTTTTGCAAGCACAAAGGTGTCTGAAAATGTAATTTCAAAGGGACTTTCTCTCTAAATGTGGCAGTGTGAGGATATTTTTGTTAAACTGATTTCATGAGTCATTCTGCAGTTTACAATATTTAAAGTTGAATTCCAAGTTAAATCTCCTCTTTCTGTTTTGTTGGAGCAGTTGTGCTGTTGGAATCGGTCAGGATCCCAGGAGGACATATTGGCATTACAGAAATAACAATATCTTACACAGAATTAGGTACTGTACTGGCCCTCAGGGAGATTTCGGAGACGAGGCTGAGCATTTTGCTGTGGCCACCATCAGATCAAGGCTGTCACACACTTCTGGGGCTGGAGAAGAAGCACCTATGCTGGTGAAGGCCCTCACAGAAACCCCTCTCATTTGGCCAGAAGTGGCTGCTGTTCCCCTGCATCTTTTAGAGAAGAAGCTTGGATTTTCACAGACTCAACTTACAAATTTTATAAGTAGCTTATCTATTTTAAAGTAGTTTTACCTGACCAAAATATCTGTAATTTCCCTCACTTATTAACCGACAACCCATGCAGCCCATCACAGGAGCTTGCTGGTGAACACCATGCATGTGGGATGTCAGCTGTGGGGTGGGCCCAACCCCTTGCTTTTGCACCAGGGATGGTGGCACAGGACTGGCAGGACTTTTCCCCACATTGTCTAGCAATGCCAAGACCATTTCCTACCCCTTGACTTCATTCTTGAAGCCCAATTCAGTCTGTGTGAGCATCTCTGTGTAAGTATAATCTGGAGGCATGAACATCGTGGCTGATGATGATCGCAGCCTTGCAATTCTCCCCATGTAACCACCTCGAACCATGTTTTATTTAGCTGGCTGGCTACAGCCATCTCTGCCCTGAAAGCCTGCAGCCTCCTCCAGCTCAAAGCAATTCCAGATGCTTCTCTGAAGTTTGTGTTGACCTCATTCTCTGACAAGTCATACCCTGAAAGGCACTGGTCCACCTCAGGGAGAAGGCTGACGTAAGGGTGGTGCCCACCAGTGCAGCAGCAAGGAGCCCTTCATGGCTGTGTCTCCCAGCCATAACTCCCCTGGACACCACTGCTCAATGCCTCATCCTCACCTCTGCAAAACCCTGCTTCTCCTTCATGGGCAGAAAGCCTCCACCTGGCTCTGCACATCCCTTCTGCTCCCGCATGACTCAAAACCCACTTAACAAGAGCCTGTGCTGAAAATCAGCTTCTCTCCTTGGAAGCCCCCTGGTCCTGCAGGGTCCCTCCCATGCAGAGAGAGGCACGGGGGGACGTGTCTCTGCACAAGGCAAGCTCCCAGCAGCAGCCTGTGGTACCACAGCTGCAGCTCTTACTAGCAAGGCTTTCAAGTTCTTGGCCTCCACATCAGAAAGTCTATCCTCATTAAGGAGCATCATTGCTTTTTTTTTTCCCCAAATAAATTAAAAGTTGGCTTACTTTGAAAGTGAATGTATGGTTTTATTCCTAGTGAATCTTTAAAATATGTGAAATGTATGGGAGGTGTCAGCAATGCTGGAAGATGAGGTCTAGGGGGGGGTCTTTTCAATGGAAAAAGGAAAGAAAATGATATTTATGCATCATATCTAGTATGAATTTAAAAGCGCATAGGAATTGGAGTAAAAAGATAAAACTTCTTACACTGACACCAGCTCAGCTGCATTGTGCACATTGTATATATGCAAACCAATCTGATTAATACCAGAACAGTTGTGCAATACAATCATAGAATNCTCCCCATCTCTCCTGTAGGCTCCCTTCAGGTACTGGAAGGCTGCTATTAAGTCTCCTCGGAGCCTTTTCTTCTCCAGGCTGAACAACCCCAACTCTTTCAGCCTGTCTTAGTTCTGCTGAGATGTATTGCTTCTTGCTCTTTCTCATTTTACTGGTGGTGGCATTTAAATTGTAATACACTGAGACTATGTTTACCCAGTTTATCCTACGTTTTATTGTGACCTGGTCAAATTAATCCATCTTTCCTATAGCAGAAGCAAGACCTTTGATTGTTACTGCACGTGAGATTGTTTTACAGGGTCCTTTGCCTTCACAAGTCATGTACAGAGGTGGGAACAACCATTGCAGCTGTTGTTTGCATTGCATACAAGCCTGTGAAGAAGATTGTGGAGACCTGCAGACACAAGAGAGCAGCTTTCTGTATGAGAGTTTGGCATATACTTTCAGAGACCTTGACTGCACTTCTGCTGGAGCTGTGCTAGCAACCACAAACCTGAAATAAGCTTGCTCTTAATTTCTGATCTTTTTAGTGTCTGTGGAAGTGCTGGTTTTCTAGGGGACCAGGGAGGTGGAAGTCACTTTGCACACCAAGCTCCTCACAATTGATAGATAGTCCCATGTATGGCGTTATAAGTAAATTAATTATCTAGATAATCAGTGAAACAGCTGCTAAAGCAGTGTGAAAATAAATTGTAAATATCCAGGGCAGGGGAGGACAGCAAAATTGCAGTCCAGTTGTAATCCAAAAGTACTGTTTTCAGCTCTTAAGGCACTCTAACACATCTCCCAGCACTTGCTATGTGCCCTGCTGTGCTATAAATGGAGAGGGCAAGGGTAACCTATGACAGCAGAGTCATACATGAGGATATCTTCACAGAAAAAGAACTATCAGCTCTGAAAAGTAAGTACAAGCTTTTAGAAAGCTCCTTGTATGTGATTTTCACAGCCCTGGGCAAGCCACCAATGCATTACAGTAACAGCTGTGTTAAACTACTGAAAGTTGCCTATCAGGAAAATTAGAGCACCCAGGTCTGAGGATCACTTACATTTTATTAATAAAGTTAACTCTTTCTCACAGTGTATTAAGGAGGCAAAAGAGAAATGGGGGAGGGGGGCATGGACAGACATGATGCCATAGCTGAGGGCAGAGCCAGCCCCCCTGCACTCATCACCCCACTGCCTTCCTGAGCCCTTTTCACAGCAGAGACCCAGCAGGAGCAATGGGAGCACCCAGCCCTGGACTTGCTCTCCCTCTTTGCTAGCTCTTCACTACAGCTCATCCACAGCCTCACCAGAGCTGTGCTCTCTGGCTGCCCTCTGGCAAGGAGTTGCAAGTCAGGTTTTGAGCCCCCACTTGAAAAGACCAAGCCTCTCCTAAGAGCAGGCATGGAAGCAGGCTGAGCACCAATCCCTCACAACCACATTTCTAGTAAACATGCAAGGCAAATAGTCAGCTCCGGTGACATGCCATGCTCCAAAATGTGCAAACCTCTCCAAAACCAGAAAGACTTTTTGTATTGGTTTGTCACAGAAGTCTCCTGTACATGATATCAAGAGTTGATTTAGTTATAGCCTCTGCTTGGACGAAGTATCCAGAAGAAAAGAGAGGGCATATCTGGGAAGCCTGCGTGGGTAGCCCCAGAGTTTACTGTGTCCCAAAACATCAGCTCTTGCATTGACCTGGGGAGAATGTCTCCTCTTCAAGTCCTTAGCATTTTGCTGACCAACATGGAAGAATTAATTCCATCTTTGATTACTGTTTTGCAAAGAACTAGCAATTAGAAAATATAGGTCACCAGTTCTTTTACAGAAAGGCATCCGCCACCAGATAGCATCAGCTCTGACATGAATGGGAGACATAACCTACTCAATAATTTTTATTACAGTAATAATAAAGATGTCTCGGGTAACTGAAATCTCCATGGCCAGAACATATCATCTGACAACAGGCCCACAAGCAACCTATCATAACATTATTCTGCCCTTAAATAATTCAAAATCTTATTCTTTAGGGTATCATGTCAGCTTTTCTTGATCATTGCACCTCTTGAATTGGGTATCTATTAAATGTTGTCTGATCTTTCTAATCTGTAGTACGCAGTTTATTTTTATGCAGGAAATTAAAGCTGCAGCACGATCATATCATCCTGCACCTTCAATTTCCGCTGTATACAAATACTGAATAAATACTGCTGCTTTGACGTGTTTAGAACAACACTTTCCAAAAATATATGTTTATTTTCAGTGGCCTAGCCTAGTTCTACGGGTGAAAAAGAGGCTGCAGTTTTATTGATGCAGAATTGCAATACTCCTAAACAGTGTGGCATGTTCTTCTTTAATAAGTTTGATTATAGAATCATAGAATCATAGAATAGTTTGAGTTGGAAGGGACCATGGAGGTCACCTAGCCCAACCCCCCAGCAGTAAGCAGGGATATCTTCCGCTAGATCAGGTTGCCTAGAGCCCCATCCAGCCTGACCTTCAATGTTTTCAGGGACAGAGCATCCACCACCTCCCTGGGCAATCTGTTCCAGGCTTTCACCACCCTAAGTGTAAAATATTTTTTCCTTATATCTGGTCTAAACCTCTCCTCTTTTAGTTTAAAACCATTATCCCTTGTCCTATGGCTACAGGCCCTGTTAAAAAGTTTATCCCCATCTTTCTTATAAGGGCCCTTTAGGTACTGAAAGGCCACAATCCTTGGAGCCTTCTCTTCTCCAGGCTGAACAGCCCCAGCTCTCTCAGTCTCCTCACAGGGGAGGTGTTCTAGGCCTTTGATCATCT
Organism: Syrrhaptes paradoxus; assembly: GCA_013400615.1. Taxonomy (NCBI): domain Eukaryota; kingdom Metazoa; phylum Chordata; class Aves; order Pterocliformes; family Pteroclidae; genus Syrrhaptes; species Syrrhaptes paradoxus. The sequence goes on along the minus strand of VZTO01009084.1, from coordinate 184,240 downwards.
TCGTGGCCCTCCTCTGGACCCGCTCCAACAGGTCCATGTCCATCCTGTGCTGAGGGCTCCAGAGCTGGACGCAGTACTCCAGGTGTGGTCTCACCAGAGCAGAGTGGAGGGGCAGAATCACCTCCCTCAATCTGCTGATTTTCAGTCTAAGATTATGTCTAAAGAGTCAAAGAGTAAATTGTCATGTAAGGAGTTCTGGGTTCTTTTTTTTTTTTTAGATAATAGCTTTGAATATTTGCTTTGCTATTTTAAAGTACATAATATGTTAAGCAAAACCCCAGCTTTCTAAGAAAGCACATTTGTGAATAAAGAAGTACTAGTGTTGAAGGAGTTAATATGAATACAGGGGGCACCAGCACCACTTTAAAGAGAGGAAATTCTAGGAAAGCTGTTGAAAACAAATTGAACTATTGTATGCTGAGAAAAAAGTAGCACTCAAAATTAAAATCTCGTTTAAATCTGCAACATTTTTGAATGCACAAGATTCTACAGATTCCATGTTCACCCAGAAAAAGCATAAACCAGAAGATACGAATGTTTAGATGTGAGACTTTTGTTATCTGACCTTGGGGAAGAAGCAAATGGCTCCAGAGCATCCACTTCTGCTCTGGAGGGAGCAAGATCTCTGCAGAGGTGACTTCAAAGGTTACAGTGTTGTCAGGCTGAAAGCAGCAAAGTGGAAAGGAAGAAAAGGGAAGAATAATATCATATTGATTCCAGATCACGTTTGGTTTTTAAAAAATATATCCTTTTAGCAACAGACCATTGCTGAAAGTCCACCTGGGGCTGTCCTGTGGGAATAAGACATTATATGTGTGAGCTTAACTCAGTCATGTCTGGGCTTTTGCAGTCCAACTCCGCTGTTCTAGGGGATAGTGTCCAGTCCCCAGACTATTAAAAAGCAAATCTGGCTTCCTATTCCTTTTATCTTTAAAGCCTCTTTTGTTGTTTGCAGGCTGATAGAGGAAAGTCGCTTGCAAAGGGATGGAGCAAGTTTTTTAACATCAGAAACAAGGACAACAGGAGGACATCCTAGGCTGTAGAATCTGCAGGCATGCAAAAAAAAATGAAAGTTAGTGATATCAAAACAAAAAAAAGAAGGAGCAAGTTCAAAGCAAATTGCTCAGTAGCATTTTTTTATCAAAAAACTATTACAAGTAGGGATGGGTACAGCAAGGTGTTAAGTTTGGAGATAAGTCAGAAATTTAAATAACAAAAGACTGAAAATTTTCTGGCTATACTGAAGCTGAAGGTCTAGTACATAACCCACCCCAAATAAATAAAGTGGAAAAAAACCCTAAAAGGCAAGTTTTTTCCATGACTGATGCATAATACTACTACTTTTTTATGTTCAGCACAATGCTGAGCTGGCATCCAAAAAACCCTCACTTGCAGAAGATTAACTGCCAAGACCTACTCATGCTCTTAGGGACCCAGCTTGAAATAAAAATGATCTTTAAAAAAGTGCTGAGCATCTTCTTCCAGAAACTCAGGCCTTTAGGGACAGTCGACATTACTGACCCCTCTTCAAAATTTTGTGTAGAGCCTTGGCTGTCCTTAGCACAGTACCTTTACACTGCCCAGACAGACAGTAAACCTGAAACCATAACTATCAGGGTGCTTTGGGCAACTTTCCTTTTCCAAGGAGCTGCCAGCTTTGGATACTGTTGCTACAGGTCCTACAGTCCTACCTGAGCAAGGAATCTGCAGATTCCTTATTTTTAGTTAATGAAGAACTGCAATAGTAAAATACAGGGAAAAATAAAAGATGTCCTGAATGTAGCAGATTTCAAAGCTATGGAGAATACACTGGGTCTACAAGGAATCTTGGGAAATATCCAATATTCCTGGTTTTAACACTAGAGTTTCTAACATTATAAATCAACACTATGATAAAATCAAAGAGCTGCTGTCAGTATAAAGGAAGATGGAGACTGTTGTTTTGGTGTATCCCTATTGCACATGCAGAGTCAGAATTTGACCGTGGACTACTCTTCCTACAAAAAAAGAAAGCTGCAGAAACTGGTCATGTGCTCCCACTCCATGCTGGAAAATCTCCTAGCCCAAAGTGGCTTGCAGCTTTCAAAAGCATGCTTTCAGAAAAAAAAAAAAAAAACACAAACAAACAACAACAACAACAAAAACCTCTTGTTGCTCAGATGCCAATAGAAGATACCCTTTGCTTTTACAGCCATGCCTTGTCCCCTAGCTGAGCATTTTGTACCGCGGTTAGAGTACAACAGTTTTCTACTCCAGTTTTGCCTCTGAGTTGTGCAGAGAGAGGCAATTCTGCTGACTTTGCTGTTCCTCAGCTTGGCCGTTCACTTGGTGTTCCTTACCTGGCCTAAGGTCATTATGAAATTTAAACTGTGCCTTCGACTTCTGAACAAAAACACAAATTATTCCTAGGATGTCTTTTGTTGTGCACTTGCACCTGGTTGCTGGTGATTTTGCTACACCAATCTGCGCTTCTACTGTTCAGAAACATCTTGCAGCTGTTCCCATAGGAGCAGGCTGGTTTGTCTCCACACCCTCTCAGAAATACCCGTACTGGCCCAGGTGGTGCAGGTGTGCATTACAAACCTGTCACTAGAGCAGGTATGGCAGAGAGAGAAGGGACAGTGACAAATGTCTATAGAAGTTTGAAGAAGGAAAATCACAAAACCCCATTGAGATCTGTTAAATGAAAGGGAAACACCTCTAACTCAGGGGCTGAATATGAGTGGAGGCTGGGAGACTACCATATACTGTCACCCAGGTCTCATGCTCTTCCCTAGTCATCTCCTGCAGGCCACTGCCAGAGGCAATGTACTGGACTAACTTGAGTCTGACCCAGCAGGGCCATTCTCAGGTTCTTATTATAGCAAACTGAAAAATCTCCTAAAGCCTATTACATGTTTATCTTGAAAGACCTGATGTATGGTGCTGACATACCCCTCCCCTCAACAGCCAGAAGAGCATCTCAATGTGAAGCTTGCAGCATCAGCAACATCCTGAAGGTTTTTTGAGTATTTTATTCAGTTAGGACAATCCTACCCTCAGTGACTAAACATTTGGTTAATGCCTTCTTTTCAAAGATGTTTGTTGAGAGCACATTAAATTTCCAACATGGGATGAAAGCTCATTAGCCATTTGTTATTTTGACCATAGAGACCAAAGTTAAAGTTTGTGCAAGAGATGATGTCAGCTGGATAACACCTGGATTGTTTGGGATGGAGTGGATGCATACTGACTTCTTCAACAACTGCTTCTCAGCTGCATACATCTTCTCGAGTTTTGGTAAGATGTGAAATTTTTCATATAAAAAGTAATATTGGGTTTGGCTGTTAACTGGACTCCACTGGAAAAAAAAATCTAAATATTTATTTTAACTCTGCTTGAAATTATGTTAAGAAATTTACCAGCATCCCTTTCCACTTGAACATTGTGAATTAAGGCAACAGACAAAGGAAATTTAGAAAAACACAGGAAGCCTTGAGCATTATTTAGGAAAACACATCAGGCAAAAGTAATGTCCGTGTACCTGACACTCTTGTTTAGATTGTATTTCTTATGCTGTATAATTTTGCCTGTAAGATCCCTTTGTCACCTTTTCTCTTCCATCTTCATTAAGCAAAAGTTTAGTATAAATGTTTCTAGGAAGTACAGCTCTGAAGTAATAAATATTTGCAGTCAGGGTAATTTGCAAAGCCAGTGTCATTTCGTACAGGATCTTGCTGTATTTTGTATTTTTGTGCAAACACATAACTCTGGGAAATAAATTTGTGACAATCAAAGAAAAAAGTAATTAAAAGGATTGTAGTGGAAACTGCTGGTGTTGCTTCTGAATGTCACAGAAATGAGATTTCAAGCAAGGCATGCTGCTTTTCAAATGCACTTAGGATATACAAAATTGTTTGAAAATCTCTATGTTTAAAATTAGATCTATAATGGCAAGCATGCACAGTACTTTAATTTGCTGCAAAAATTAGCAAAGCAGAAAGAGGAAGAATTATATAGCAGACAAAGACAGACATTGAAAGAGATGAGAAGGCAAAAGACTGCCTTTTAGAAACACTGTTTGCACAAGGAGGAATTACTGAAACACACCCACATATTAGAGGATGGGATCACCACTGCGGTGGTGCCACTGCTGGCACTTCCAGGCCAGCCAAGCTGCAAATGATGCAAAAAGGAGGTTGCTTTTACATTACAATTTTTTCACTTTTTTCTTAAACTTATTATTGAAAAAAATGGGGTGAGTGGGGAGAGAGAGCAATATATGTTTGTAGTCTTTATAAGAAATAATGCACCTTTGTCTAGACGAGTTTTCAAATTGCTTTTAACCCTCCAGACTTCTGGTTCTAGGTTAAGCAGGACTGGTTTATACCAGCAAAGGTTTGGGCAGAGAAATTTTACTTAAGCCACTGGCTGAAACCTCCTGTGGACCTTGTTCAGCACTGATGGGGAAAACCTCTGTGCACTGGAAATGAAAAAGCAAGGAGCCTTCCTTTCCAACTTTTTAGGTTTTAAAAATCTCTCTTCCTTTGGGTCTATTTGCTTCTGGAAAAGGCATCACTGGTGGATGCAGGCCGTAGGGAAAATAAAACGCATTGCCCACCTTTTCCTTGCCAAAGTGCTTGTGTTTAAAAGTATGTGAGGCCACACAGGCAGAAAATCTCCATGTCTGTAAGGGAAGCGATCCTGCCTCTGCTGTGGGAAGGCTTCTCAGGTAAATGGAAATAAATTAAGCCACCTCAAAGGACTAGAAAAATCTCCATTACTGGCTGCTTTACCTCCGCAAACAGCACATTTCCCACCTGACACATCTGAAATGCCACCTGCAGTGCGGTGAGGAGGGAAGCGTTGGGCGATGGCACCTGAACCCTCAGCAGGCACCACGCTTTCAGCAGGAGAGAGGAAACTGCTGTGGGGACGAAAACACCAGCAGCGCTCTTGTCTAGGGCTTTCATCTTGGCTCCTGTGCAGGGAGAGAGGGCAGGGCCTGGATTACTTTGCAAACTAGGGATGGCAGGGAAAAGACAACAATGAGCAGCCAAAGCTCCTCCAGTTTTTATTACAGGATCCCAGGGTTACTGTAGGAGAAAGGTGACTGACCCATCAGAGGAGCTGCGAGCAGGCCCTCCCCAGCTCGCTCTCCACCTGAGGCCAGAACGCAGGCAGCCACAGCTCTCTCAGGGGCGGCCACAGAAGACAGTCTCGCCCTTCCCAATTTTGCCAGCCCCCAGCCCAATGGCTCCCCCCGGGGCCCAGCTGCTTCGGGGGCCATCCTGCCTCACCCCAGGGCCACAGTGCTCTTCTTCCTCTCCCTTTCACCTGCCTGGCTGCCCTCCTCAGAGCTACTCACAGAAACTTCTAATCCATCATCATTCCCCAAGTTCTTGAGAAACAGTGCGCCTTTGAGAAGGAAAAAACAAAACCCCTCCATCTTATTTGGGAGCCTGCTATTATTTTAATAAAGGAGTGTAACCTTGCTGTGCAGCCGCATGTAGGGCTGAAGACTGCACCCTCTGGTTGGTACCTAAGGAAAGGGGAAGAGCACTCACATCCCTTCCTTTAAGCAGTGTTTTGTCCAGGCCTTCCCTTATCCCACAGTCCTGAGGGTTCTGGGAAAATAAGAACATTTTATTCATAACATCTATGGCACAGCGGTGCTTACAGGTCACACCCTATGTTGGGGCTACACATATGTTTAGCCAACACTGGGAGTCCAAAAGACAAAACAGCAACACAGGACACGAGACCCACCTTCCTAGCAGGTTTGTAAAGGACGCATGACTCCTTCTCCCGTGCTGAGCTGCGCTCTCCTGCCCAGGCGTGCTGCACTCACAGCCTGTCCTGTGAGAAGGGCAGCGTTAGAGGAATGCCTGGGGGGACCAGGACAAGTTTGGGTGAATCTTGATCAGCTTAGCTGCTCCTAATTTGAGGGAAACTTGACAAAAATTGTGAGGAAAGAAAATCTACTCCTTGCATGTTGTTAATTGAAAAGAGAGAATGTGTTTTGTGTCTCAGCTCTCAGCAGAACTTGATTTTTCCTGACTTGTGAGGACCGACGGCTTTCAATAGCCTTCTGGCAGTAGCTCAAATTATGACGGTATTTGTAAAGACTCACTTCCCTTTTTTCTTTTCCTTCCCTTCTTTGAGAGGAAAATCTTGTGATTTTGCGGTGCAGAGATTATTTTTCCAAATGGGCTAAAGCTTTGAAGGCATCCAGCATTTGTTCAGTACAGGATTTTTGCACATATGCAATCGATGAACTCTTTCAAAATAGCCTCCCTTCATTTTAGCCTTCAGACCTAACTCCAGCTATTTAACTTCTGTTTCTGCAAATACTTGATCACATTAAATCAGAATAACATCCCCACAAGACCACTTGTTCACATTAAATCAGAATAACATTGTCAATGTAAATACAGTGGACACCTAGTCTAGATTAAATACATTTTAACCAGGGGTTCCCACTTGCATCATGGTTTCTCCTGCAAGTCACATGTTTTTGTGAAGTGTTCAAGTCATGGCAGTGTAAGAGGATTTTCTAGTATCAGAAGAGCTTTATTCCCCCCAGGTTGGTGAGTGAAAGTATATATAAATAATATTGTAATAGTGTTGTTGAGAGTAAAAGCACTGAATCAACCTGAGGCTGATGGTAAGCTTAAATTTTATTGTTGTTGACATTCAGGCAGTGAAAGCACTGCTTTGGTTTTTGTTTGTGGTTTTTTTTCAGAATTAGACAAAGAAAATAAAACATTTCAAGTTGACAGTGTAGTTGTTATCCTACTAGCTACTGCAACTTCTCCACTCCTCTGAATGAAGAGCGCTTTCTGAAATTAAGTAACAAATTAATAGGGGGTTATGGAGAAAACAGAGACAGACTTCTCAGAGATGTACGGTGACAGGACCAGTGGTAACAGTCACAAGCTACAGGCAAGGGACTTTCCACCCACACATGGGAAAAATGGGAAAACAGATGTCTCACTGAGAGGGCCACGTGCGGGAACCAAGGCCCAGCCAGGATGTGGCCTCTCCAACCCTGGAGATTTGCAACACTTCACTGCATGAGGTCCCAGGCAGCCTTGGGACCCTGGCGTACTTTTGGAGTTGACTTCGGTTTGAACAGGAGATTGGATTACATGACCTCTAGAGTAACCTACATTTTTGTGGATTCAATGTCATTTTGGATTCACATTTCTTTTAATGGCATTAAATTGCCCGTCTCCTTGCTCCTTCTTCAGTGCTCTAGTATTGATAAAGACCAGGGGTCCTCCCACCCTCCTAGGGTGAAACCAGCATGCTCAGCTCGCTCCCTGAAATGCCTGTACACAAATGCGTGCAGCATGGGGAATTATCAGGAGTTAGAAATCCGTGTTCGGTCAGGAGATATGACCTGGTGGCAATTACAGAGACACAGTGGGACAGCTCACATGATTGGAACGTAGTCATGGGTGGCTATACCCTTTTCAGGAAAGACAGGCCAGCAAGGCGAGGGGGGGG